>JAKZAP010000103.1:0-35005 GCA_023053575.1 Branchinecta lynchi | reverse complement strand
TTTTATAAGGTTTTTGCAGAAAAAACGACTGTTTTGACGAAAAACCGACAGATCTTAAAAAAAAAAAATGCGCTCCCCCCATACGTGACGCCCCTGGATCTGAACACACCAACTATTTTACCGGAACAGGCAGGGGCAAGATTACATGTTATAACTTTTTTTTTGCTCATCAGACTGAATATCCGACGGAAATGTCAAAAAAATCAAAAGAAATTTAGCCGCGCACTCAACAAGGTGTAAGTTTTCATCTGTAAGGTCGCAATTTTGGCAAAGTCATGGATGAGAAAGTGATATGCCCAGGATGTTTAGTCACAGTTCATTAGGCTTTAATTCGAATACAAAACGATATATGACTGAACCAGCATTTTTTTCGGCTTAGTTGTGAAACAATCCCAAGAAAAAGTCCCCTGCTAATCGAATGGCATGGAAAAATGTCCCCATGGTAAAGCATTCCCACGACAAACATTTTCACATGAAGAAAAAAAGGTAGAAAATGTCAACAAAGATACGTCCTCTGCTAATCGAATCTATAAAAACTTCCTCGCGGAAAAATATTCCCATGAGAAAACGTCCACATAAAAAAAAAATTACGTCACAGAGAAACGCCCCCACCAAAAAAGCTCCCTCAAAGGCCACATGGACCCCTCCCCTTCCCCCATATAAATGTAGTAGTTCGGCTTGGTTTTCAGTGAGATTATCTAGGAAGGACGTCTTCGAAATGCGGTACTAGTGGTTTACAATATGGAGCGTGTTCCACCCGCCTAACAATAGTAACTACTAGTTACTATTTCCATTCCAATCTCGTAAACAGTTACTATGCTGACCGTTCCAACCCTCTCGAAATAATAACTAATAGTAACCATTTGCTTACCATGCTCGGGAGCGTAGGAGGCGTGGTAACTACGAATCTCTATAACATGATTGGCCGGTTTATCGCGTGGCATGATATTTTGCCGAAAATAGAAAAATGCGTTCCAGCCTTGACATCAAGAATCCAAAATTCGTGACATCATGCGTAGTAACTACGGTAAGTAGGGTGAAACGCGCTCATGGACCGTTTCTCATTACTTTAGAGCTCTCTGATCGCCTGGAAAATGTCCAAAAGAGAGCAGTAGAGAGTCATTCGGGGTGATCATAATATTTCATACGAAGAAGCTCTCATTAAACTTGACGTTTCTAAATTAACAGAACGTAGAAATACTCTTTTAAACAAATTTGGAACTAAGATAAGGTGTTGTCCCCAGATAGCCGATCTATTTCCCCCTCCCCTCCCGTCTTCCGTGCGTCGTTCCGAGAGGAATACTGGCAATCAGTTGTCTCCACATCCTGCTAATTCTTCTACCCAGTTTTTACGTAGTTTCATCCCGTCATTTATTTCTGGTCATATCTTGTAAGTATATTAGTTAATTTGTTTCGTGTCTGTGTACTTTAATAATAATAATAATAATTTATTTCTTACCCACTTACAAAGGGAAAAAGTGGAGTACAAGGAGAAAAAACAAAGAACTACAAATAACACAAAATACATAAATAAACACATAAATTTGTAAATTTTTATTCATCTTCTAGCTTTTAGCTATTCGGATTAAACTTGATTGATTGATTGATTGATTACTACAATGCCGCCGGTCTTGCCTAAGCAATGTGCTGGAAAGGAAAGTGAAGTCGTCACGAAGTCCATTCCATACTACTTTAGTATCCTTACTGACCATTAGCAATTCTAGGTTAATTTGACGACATCATTAAAATAACAAATAATTACAAAAACAGAAGGGGGGGGGGGTGAAAAAAAAGGCTTGAAATCTAAAAACAGGCTGTTCTGAATATTATTTTCTAATTGGTGAATTATGTATTAAAACGGGTTTTATGAGCGTGGACCTTTTATACAGGGACATTTTTGGTCGGGTATCTTTTTCCGAGGACGCGACTTCAACTCAGATTCCTCTGCTTGAGGTGAGAAACAAGACCAAAGGTTTCGATGGGATCCCACAAATTCAATATTTGATCCAGACAATTGGGTCTTGTCTTCGCCAGATCCAGTCTTCGCCAGACTCCTTGAACATTGTTACTATCAAAATGCAAAAACAGGTTAATCATCTGAGAAAAACAAGTTCAGGTATTGAATCAGCATGTGTGTTTACCCCTATAAGCCATCTCTGTTTTGACGAAAAC
Source organism: Branchinecta lynchi (assembly GCA_023053575.1). NCBI lineage: Eukaryota > Metazoa > Arthropoda > Branchiopoda > Anostraca > Branchinectidae > Branchinecta > Branchinecta lynchi. The sequence continues at coordinate 32,833 of JAKZAP010000103.1, read as the reverse complement.
TTCCTGCCACTTCTGCCAATTTCCCAGTTTCGGCCGAATTCCGGAACTACTTTTCCGTCGAAAAAAGAAAGCTCAAAACGAACTCAGCGTATCTTCTTTCCCCATTATTGAACATCTAAACAACTTCAAATAAAAATTTAACTTACAACAAATTTTTTCGGCTCCAGCCGGATTCCCGTCGAACTATACGTCCGGGTAAAAAAAAAATTCACCATCTCTTTACCCCTAAATCGAATATCTAATCAACTACAAATAAAACTCTAACTTTTAACAATTTTCGGTTTTGGCCGGAAGAAATAGAAAACCGTGATTTTCGGGTTTTTTTTCTTGATCAGCTAATTATCCCTCTAGGATGATGTGCGAGGGATAAATATAAATTCGGATATTTCGGTTGCACTTCCGGCAAACCGTCCTCAGCGAAAAACAAAACAAAACTAAATCATAAAATCCACCACAATCACAACAGGAGAACGATGCGGAACCAACAGACAATAAGACGAGATGTAACTAAAAACCAGAAGAAAAGGGTGCGGATGCAGATAAAAATAAAATAACGAAAGATAAAATGTGCGTGTTAAAAGTGTACATGTACAAATCTGTGATTATTTACAATTCTGAGCTCTGTGTATATTTACAATTTACCATCCGTCTGGGAAAGCACAGAAGCTTTCACCCAGAAATATCCGAATTTATATTTATCCCTCGCATATCATCCTAGAGGGATAATTAGCTGATCAAGAAAAAAAACCCAGAAAATCACGGTTTTCTATTTCTTTCGTAATGAATGGTCAGCTTGGCTTCAAACCTTATATTCGTCAAGTTTTGGCCGGATTCCGGGCGAACTACTTGTCTGGGTAGAAAATAGTTTTCACATAAGTGTTCAGCATTTCTTCTTACCCCTAAATCGAACATCTAATCAACTCAAAATAAAACTTTTACTTTTAACAAACTTTCCGGTTTTGGCCGGATTCCGGGCGAACTACTTGTTCGACGAGAAAATGGTTTTGACCATTGTGTTCAACATGGCTTCCTACCCCTAAATCGAACATCTAATCAACTTCAAATAAGACTTTTACTTTTAACAGACTTTCCGGTTTTGGCCGGATTCTGGGCTAAATACTTGTCCGGCGATAAAACAGTTTTCACCATCGTGTTTAGCATGTCTTCTTACCCCTAAATCGAACATCTAATCAACTTCTAATAAAACTTTTACTTTTAACAAACTTTCTGGTTTTGGCCGGTTTCCGGGCGAACTACTTTTCCGATGACAAAATAGTTTTGACCGTCTCGTGTTCATCATGTCTTCTTACCTCATAATCGACTATCACATTATCTGTTTGAAAATATTTAATTTGTCCCTTAATTTAAAACCCCACCCCTAAATGTAGGGCTAAATAGCTCATCTACGAACTTGACCTTACTCGTGACGCAAACAATCCTCATACCAAGTTTCATCAAAATATCTCATTCCCTTCGAGAGTTACGGTGCGCACAGACGGACAACTTTTGCATGTCATAGATATCCCTCCAATTACGTTTTGGGATCCCAAAAAGTCGGCACAGGGCAAATTTAACACAAACAGTTGAGCCTGACCAATGGAAAAACGAATCGCAGTTTGTGATGTAGGTAAGCAGGGAATACCTCAAACTGCAGAAAAACTGTTTTTTTTTTAAACTGAGTCAATGTTGGGTTGTTTTGTACTTGCCGACCCTGATACTGGATGATTTCCGCGCTAGATGATCAACACGTACAAATATTACATCATCATAATTATTAGAAGCAGTTTTTATAATTAAAAGCAGTTTCCAGAAGCGGATGTCTCACTCGAGATATTCGCTTACGCATTCACTATGAAAGCGACATCTGCCATATACAGAGACTCAACCCCAGGGGCGTCACCACTGGGGCGGGGGGCCCCCCACAATGTTGTCGGCCAGTTGGTAAAAAATATCCGGTCCGTTTTTTCTGAAAATCAGTTCGATTTTTTTCAAAACTCGTTTTTTTCTTGAAAACAGTCGTTTTTTCTGCAAAGCAGTCGTAAAAGTTACCAGATAGTCGGTAAATGCCTTGTCCCCCCCCCCCCCCCCTCCACAAACTAGTAACGCCTCTGCTCAACCCTAAATGTACAGTAATACTTGTAAGAATAATTGTAAAGCGCCCTCTCGCGGTTGACAGTCGACTGACAAGGCAATGTTTTTTTAATTCTAGTTCGTTTAATTCAATGTTATCTTTTTACAAAAATAGTGATGGATCGTCATACACTGTCAATATAGTCATAAATAATCACATACATGTTGCAAAAATGGCAAGCTGGCAGTCACTAACGCTATTTTTGCTTCTACAAATACTGGTAGTGCCAGTTTCTTGCCAACAGAATTGGCGCAAGCCATATTGCCGAGGCCTCTCTTCCGGCCGATAGCTAATCGACTACCCTGCATATTTCTGCAATCCCAACCGACCATCCGATAACTGCACCAACCATCACCATTCACAGAATACCCAGTTCTGAGAGAAATAAATATATACCAAACTTCTTTCGTCACGTTTAGCAAATTTCAATTGGTTGAATTTTACGAGGACGCCAGTTTCGGACTAAGAAAACCTGACTCGGTGCGAACTTCGGCCTTAAATTCGTGTTCATACTTGTGCTTAAACCTGTCCGTACTGCGAACTTTTCGCACAAGAGCATGTTTAAACCCTTGGCTACTGAAAGCACACTTTAGTGTAGTCGGACTGAAACGAAAAAAAAAAACCCAGATATACTGTTTAAAAGCTTACATAAATAAAAAATAACAAATGATGGTTTGACCCATAAATATACTGCTTGTATTATTTGCGTGTGTTTGTGTCAATTTTTCATGAATAAAGCCCAAGGGCCATGGCGGGAAACATAACACAATAACAAAAACAAAATATCAAACACTCCAACAACAAACCATAAAATCAACTTCTATAAAAATAGTTCACAGTGGGCCATAGCTAGCTAGCTTCAGGAATCTACCCAGCCTTCGGATCTCACCAAAACACTTACTTCCCATCCCATACTTGAAACCAAATCCCTTTCCTCCCATGGATCTGCATGGCCTTTGGCTCTTAAGGGTATCAGTCTTACGAGCAAGCACTGTCTGTGTTGAGAATCCCGAACCTCTACAACCGAAGAACAGAACTGATCCTTAACTTTGGAAAAAAAATGTTGGCAAATGAGAACAACCGATCATTGCTCCCCCCCTGATGCTCCGAAAAATAGCAGGACAAGACAGCAAAACAAACTAGTGCCTGTCAGAGGACGAACCTCAAGGTTCATGAACTTGTTTGTGCCCTTTTTTTACAGAGACTTTTAACAAAGCGAATAACTAGTGTAATTTATTTATTTTATTAATGTACGACCAGCGTAATTTAGCATTTTCTAACGAAGAAAGCTACGAAGTTGGTTTATCAATAAACGATTCGATTTGATTTGATTAAGGCGTATTCTCGCCGTTCCTCGAGGACTCCTCGGGGGAATCGCAGGGAACGGCGAGAATAGAGGGAGTCACTCAACGCGGACTCCGCGTCCGGAAAACAACGAGAACACGAGGAATGCTTCCAAAATAACTTTTGTTCTAAAAATAAATATGCAGTTGACAAATTAGCCTGGATCCACTTTATTTTTTGATCTGTTTATTCTGATTGTTTTTAATTAATTTTACATTGCACCAACACCAGCAAAAATTGATTCCCCTCTGAATCTGAAAAGGAGTCCTTTTTGATGATGGTGATGATAATCGGAGTATTCCCCGTCTGTGGGGACTCGCGAGAACACGGCGGACTCCTCGAGTCGAGTCCTCGGGGAACGGCAAGAAAACGCCTTTAGTGTAAAGTAATATCTTATTTTAATAATAATAATAATAATTTATTTGTCAACCACTATACAAGAAAAGAAGCGGAGTAACTTAAGAAAAAAGAAAAGGAACGTAAATTACAAAACAACAACAACACAAAATCATACAACTCAAACCTCAGCGCGCAGTCGCTACCCGGATGAGCGGATGGTTAACACCCAATGTGGTGTTTCTCTTGGAGCGTGTTCCACCCTTCTAACAATAGTTACTATTAGTTACTATTTCCGTCCCATCCTCACGAAAAGTTACTACGCTGACCGTTGCAGCCTTCTCGAAATAGTAACTAATAGTTACTATTTGCTCACCATGCTCGAGAGCGTAGTAACTACGCATCTCTGTAACGTGATTGGTCGGTTTCGCCCGCGGCATGGTATTTCGTCCGCGGCATGGTATCCTGCTGGAAAATAGAAAAATCGTTCCAGCCTTGACGGCAAAAAGCCAGAATCCGTGACGTCATGCGTAGTAACTACGGTAAGTAGGATGGAACACGCTCTTGGTCGTGAGATATTTTGAAAGACGTTGGAGGATGGAGCTTTAAAAATCTAATAGTTGATTGTTGGAATCCTCTTCCTGAAAGCGTTGTGAAAGCATAAGCCATGCAACAGTTAAATCAGATGTGGACCATCACATGGCTAACACTCAATAGTTGCGTTTTTGCAGATACCATGGTATATGTTACCACGGTAACTGAATCTGCAATTAGTCGTTTTGCAGTTACCGTGGTATCTGATACACGGTTGCTGTGCAGAAACGACTATTGCCTAAACTTCTTTCTCACCAATTGAAAAAAATTTGATGAAAGTGAGATGACTTTTTAGATACCACGATCAGTTACCACGGTCGGACCGTGGTATCCGAATATCACATACCACGATAACTGGCCAGATCCCACGATAACTGCAAAAAAAAAACTTTAGACCGTGGTATCAAATACCACGATAACTGCGAAAACGACTTTAAACTGTGGTATCAGATACCATGGTATCTGCAAAAACGACTTTAGACCGTTGTATCAGATACCGTGGTGTCAGCAAAAACGCAACTAATCTAACGTTAAAAGTGCCTTGAGAATTTTTGTAGAAGCGGAAAGCTGTTAACAGCGTTTATATCATTATAATAGCAGCATAATCTTAAAGGTAAAATCAAAAGAAGGCCCGAATAATTGGAAATAATAATTTCTTTCTGTTAATTCTGTTAAATTGTTTAAATTTCTGCTATAAAATCCGCCACATTTTCCAGAAGAAAGGCGTGTCCACCAGGCAGTGAATATTCTGGTAGCTTAGTGAATGAATTACGAGTTAGAGAGAAAGGGGGAGGAATTGCCTAGTAGGTAGGGTGCTGCAGAATTGTTTAACTCATTAGGATTTTGCAGGAAAAGAAGTACGTTGTGTTCGCAGTAATGATTCTTATCGGCAATCCCTACCTGAACTTCGCATCCATATCCGTCCAGCATGTAAGCGTTCTTCCCACAAGCCGCGTAAATGCTCGTTCCGATCCCTAAAAGCGACACGACGGGATCACTGCCCAGAGACACTAGTTGTTGCGGAATCGCAATGTCCCATCCAAAGTCGTGACAACGCCGATAGATGGCAAGAGATCCGTTGGCTAGTGCGATGAGGAGCTGGTCGCAGTGGTATTTCATATGAAGAGCGGCAGATGGGAGAAGTTGTGTGCTGAGCTGGCGAGGGGATTCAACGTCCCGGGCGCAGTAGAGAATAACTCTGCAGAATAAAAACGGTGTTAAGAATGGAACGTAAACGCGGTTACGCGGCTCAGACAGTCTATACCACTGTTGTAATCTCCTACCTGCGAGGTTTCCTATGATCTTCACTGTAGAAAGTTCCTCCGAGTAAGGATTAAAGTTAACCGCGGTATTTGCTACTGGGATTAATCTTATCTCTACTGAGATAAGATTAATCCGAATTAGAGACAAGATTAATCCCAGTAGCAAATAAAGCAAGATTTATTTTTACTGTGTGGCTGTCATCTCCTAAAACTCAGGTTTGTCCTAGTGCACTGTAAAAAGTTTCTCTGAGTAAGGATGAAAGTTAAATGCAGTATTTGCTACTGGGATTAATCTCATGTCTACTGGGATATGATTAATCCGAATGAGAGTCTTATCTCAATAGAGACAAGATTAATCCCAGTAGCAAATCCTGCAAGATTTTTGTTTAGTGTATCTACTTAACCTGTTATCTGTGGGGTTTCTGCCAATCTGGCTGCTCTAGTGTGTCTCCTGAGCAGGATGTCTGCCTGCCTCAATTTATTGTCATCTCATCAGTCGTATGATCTCCTAGAACTGCCAATCTCTATCTGGAGAGGTTTCACAGGCCTAGGAGAAATTATAGTTGCGTTTTTGCAGACACCATGGTATCTGTTACCACGGTAACTAGCTCTGCAATTAGTCGTTTTTGCAGTTTGGATCTGAAATTAGTCGTGTTTGCAGTTACCGTGGCATCTGATATACGGTTGCTCTGCAAACAGACAATTGCCGAAACTGCGCTTTTCGAAGTCATCCCAAAAGAAAAAAAGACATTCAGTCACATCACTAAGTGCCAAACTACTTTCTCACCAATCTGACAAAATTTGATGAAAGTGTGATAAATTTTCAGATAGCGCGACAAGTTACCACGGTCGGACCGTGGTATCTGAATATCAGATACCGCGATAACTGGCCAGATACCACGACTGCGAACACGCCTTTCGACCGTGGTATCAGATATCAAGATAACTGTAAAAACGACTTTAGGCCGTGGTATCGGATACGATGGTATCTGCAAAAACGTAACACATAACTGAAAAATTGAGGCAAACCTCCTGCTCAGGCGATCACCAGATCGCATTGGCAGAAACCCCATAGATGGCAGGTTATGAAGATCAAGGACAAACCTCCGCTTTAGGAGATTACTTGACAGCCAGATCAGAGGAAACCTCATAGGTAGGAGATAACCACAGTGGCAAGATCAGGGCCAACCTCCAAGGTAGGAGAATGCAACAGTGGTTTAGACTGGGCTCATAACTGCCCTACCAGCAAGACGTACTGGGCGACACTCGGCTGCTACATTGGTTAAAAAGGTTCAAGAGGTCAGATATCGCTCTTGGAGGGGTCACAAAGACCTGGGAACTGGGTTTTTGCCTGAATACTGACGTTTTATCTAAGGGCGGCTAACCAAGTCTCAATAGTTGCGTTTTTGATCGCAGTTTGAGGTTACCTTCAACCTCAAAGGTCTCTGCTTAAATACCGTTTTTGGTCGCCGGTCACAGTTCCTTCGTCCTTCAAACTCTGACCGTCAAACTTCGTGCGCTAGCAAGTTCGAAGTTTGCTTGAATCGTCGAAGAAACGTCGACCTGGCAAGGATCGCCGGAGTCGTAAAAACACTAATTAAGCAAACGGTGAACTTCGGCGGCGTTCAAAAACAGAAATTAGGCAACCGGCTAAGCGAACGGCGAACAAAACTTCGATCAAAAACGCAACTAATGAGACTGAGGCTGACCTATTTACTTCAATTACATTAACTAACACTTCGGAGCAAATAAGGCCCATGCAGGATTTGTCATGCTCCGCTTATCAATCTTGATTGATTATGCTTGGTTTTCTTGTTGGGTGGTCATTATATTTAGATTTAGATGACAGACAGTGGAACGTAGCCGAGGGCCAACATCACCGTGACGGTGACTTCTTGGAGCCATACATCGCTAATTCACATCACAAAATTTCCCCAAAATCAAGGGGACAACCATTACGACTGCTCAAGACCAGAGGCGTTACTAGCCAAAATGTTTGGGCGGGGTTGACGAAAAATCGGCTGATTTTAGTAAAACTACTATTTTTAAGAAAGAATTGCGACCGTTTTTACGAGAAATTCGACTGTTTTTTTAAAATCGATAGTTTCCAAGAAAAAAATCGGCTGTTCTTACGAAAAGTCGGGGGGCTTCGCGCCGACTCGGCTAATTTTTTTTTACCGACTAGCCGACACCATTCAGGGGGGGGGGGGGGACTAGCCCTAAACACCTAATGTAGGTGTTTAGGGTGCTGCGGACATAATCATTATTCAGTTTTCATAGTTCCAGAAAACAGAAGAGAATATTTTGAGCCGACTTTCTGACTTAGATACAAACGTGCAAAGTATCTGCAGTCTCACTGCTGAGCATAGTCGTTTGCCATTCCGGCTGTATCTTCTACCGCTAGGGACCGAGCAGCGATTCGCCTTTTCCAACGCAACGCTCCTAGCGGATTAAATACGATTGGAAACGCTTGTCTATTAAGACTAAAAACTCAAAAGCTGTTAAATTTCAGCCTAGATGATCGGTTAATAAAAAGGATAAATAACAGGAAACTATGAACAGGAAAATTCAATAGTAAATAGCAATAGCCGTAACATACCCGATGAAAAATTTATCTCAAAATAGTACTATGAAGTAGTACGAAAAAGTAACATGCAGTACTAACGATGCTACTACATGCTTCAACTTCAAGGCTACCGTGTTACTGCATACTACTATATGCTACTATTAGCAAGACCGGATGCTACTATGGCAAGACAGGATGCTACTGGATCCTACTACATAAGATTCGACCAGTCTGAGGCACATTAAATGATAGTATTCTTTGCTGTTACATAGTATTATATGCAACGTTTTCGTACTACTACCATACTACTACGCAGGCTACAAATTTTTCATCGGGTAGGAATCGGAAACCAGAACTTCGGAGAAGAGTTTCACACTTTAAGTTTCTAAACGTACTTAATCCGGTAAGGGAACTCAATTTGAGGATCGTGAGTTTCCCACGCACTTACCTCCTACTTTCTGTTCCGACCCACACCATATCTCCATAAAGTCTTCCTCCACCGTCTGGTTCTTGCACAAGAGCCGGTGTAAACTCCATGGCAGTCACCTTCGTCTCCAGTAGGTCTACGCACCCAAGCTCTTTTATCTGGGGCCCCGAGGCTGGCTGCATGGAAGACACGGAAATACGGGAGGATAGGCCATCTACCGTTACGATCCAGACGTAACTCTGAATCTGTGTTTTGACTGGGCCTCCCGTAGTTCGAGAGGATTTGGGGACTAGAAGGGTATAGAAGCATCCGCAGCGAACCTGGAAAAGTGAAGCTTAGGGTCTAGCTGGCTTTTAAGGCGTTTTCCGTGCTCCCACAAACAGTTTGTGGGTCGATTGTGGCTCGAAAAGAGTCTTTCCGCGTTGTGTTGTGCGGCCACAACTGTGTTTCCGCGACCACCAAGATTTTAGTGGCTCGCTTTGTGGCTTAAATTCGACAAACAACTGGCGAGGTAATTGTCGATTTTGTGGCCCGATTCTGGCGGGAAATTCAAATTAAGCAGCAAAACAGTGTCTAAACAATAAAGAACTACTTTTCCAAGCATATAGACTTAAAACTGAGGATCTCTTTTGCACGTAATGGTAAGGAAATAAGTCTGCAGTTCTATTTATTGAGATTTTACGTGAATTTTATTTTTATTTTCAGATATTTGAAATTTCCGCTAAAAAATAGACAAAACGGCGTTTCCGCGAGTTTCAACTAGTGGCTCGACTGTGTGGCACACAATCGTGTTTTCGCGACAAATACCTAGAAGTGTGTGGCCCACAATTGTGTCGCAGAAAAAGGCCTTTAGTGTAGCTGGCTTTTAGTGAAGATGACTGAAAAACAGTGCTGTAGGATAAGACAAGAGCTAGAAGCTCCTATGGCACTTGCAAGGCTGGGTCAGGGGATGAAAGTAGGAATTTGCCAATATGTGATTTTTGTGATCATTTGTAGCAAGATCCTTAAAGCACAACTCTTACTAGAAACGATGTCTTCACTCTGAACCGGATCTGAAGAAGTTTCTCGAAAATACCATTACTTTCCATCTGAATTTAGCCATTTTCTTGTCAGTGCTTGTTGATTCTATCCAGACTTCCTGCTCTTGGGCACGGCGACTAGGCGCAGAACGTTTCAAAACTGAATGTGCCGTGATTAAAAAGTAACTAAGCAAATAAAAGAAGTAAAAACAGAAGATTCTCATACCCTTATGTGTGAAAGAGTTTTCAGCGAACGTTGAATATTCTGGCAAACTTTTTGTTGCGTAACTGGCAAAGCTCGACACGGACGAAAAAGCTCTAAAAATTCGTAGGCACAAAATGGAAAAATAGAGAAAGGTGGGGATTTCAGAAGCTTATAATCCCATAAGGGATCTAGGTATATTATAAAATGCAGAAAAAGCAAGAGGGGTCCTTTAAGATACGTATGATCATGTGTCCTTCCTTGGAAGTCGCGAGAATGTAGTTTGGTAAAAAGTATTTTTATTTTTCCACTTGGCTGTTATGATAGACACTTTAACGGCGCTAGAAATTGATCTGTAATCATAACCCTTGAGGAAAAAATTATCGTGGGTTCATGGAGATATTATATACTTCAGAGTATTTTTTGTACTTTGCGGTCGAGATCAGCACTTTAAGGGATGCTCGGATCTGGGAAGTGACAATTTCTAAACGAATCTTGTTAAGTCCGTAAATGTTCAAATCAAGTTTCATCGTCTTAGCAGATCTAGAGTACCTTAACTCGCAATCACCGGAATACGGACCTCCCCCCCCCCTACCCTACAACTCCCCCCACACTATCCGAATCCGGTCCGGTTCTGTCACTGATGTCTCTGCGGATTGTGCAATGTTCAAGCCAGTTTTCATCGCATAGCACATCGGGAAATGCCTTAAAACGCGATCACCAGAATTCCGGTTCCCCCCCCCCCCCTCCTACAACTTCCCCCCAGGTGCCCTAAGCCGGTCCGGTTCTGTCACTGAAGTATCTAGGGCTTGTGCTTGGTCTTCCTGACCGACGGCAAATTATCGGTATATGGCAGTTGGCCGGAAGGCAAGTGCCATAAAAAAGGCACCCAAGAAAACGCCTACATAAAATAAAGCATCTTCTCGTTTGACAACGTTCTACGTAATCCAGGGAACACTTCGCGCCACAGCCACCACAGGGGTAGTACCATACACAGATGACTGCGAAACTGTTTACCTCTGTTGCTTGCTGGGACTTGTGCACGGTTTTTGCCATCACGAAAAGTGGCAGTTTGGCAAGCGGACTGTGCTCCGTTTCAGGGAGTTCCCAAGCAGGGGCGTGCCGCGGGTCCAACGCCAGTTGAGCCAGGCGCAACTCTGCAACAAAGAACAAACGTCACAAAGAAACAAACCATAGCTATACACCCGGTTGTAATTCTTCGTATTCCTGCAATAGTAACCAGCACCATTCCCGCTAGATGGCAACGAATGGCAAGGGCTTGGTCTTCTCGGATTGGAAAACTGCAGAGGTTCGAAGCTGGCAACACGTAACTGTGACACTATAAGAATGTCCTAGAAAGGTCTCAGTGGGTTACTTTTCAAACCTGAACAATAAATCACAGACAGTTTAGGGATCTGTATTTTTCAGTCCAAGCTGACAACGAATCACGTTTCTTATCACCGACACAGATTTGGCGGCGCTCTAAGCGATTTTTTCTCTTTTTGTCCCTAGTCAACTCATTATCGTACAACAGATCCATACGTTAATGCCTTCATGTTTTGAAATTGAAGATTCATTGTTAGGGAGGTTCAAACTTTTTTTTTGCTGGAAAAATACAAGTGAACACACATCATATATTAATTCACAGCTTTAGTCGAATATTGATGATATTGATGGTCTTTGGGGGAACGGGAACAAACACATAGTGGCTTTGAACTGGAATATGATTCAAGGTTATTTTTATTTACAAAAAAAAAAGTCTAATCATTACCACTGTCCGCTGCTCAGAGCGGAGCTCGAGCGCACACGAAACAAAAAAGTAAAACCAAATTAGTCCAGTTAGTCCGTTTAGCAACACTAACCAGGATAACAATGACAACAGCATTTTGTGAAACTACAAATTTTGATTAGCTGACCAGCAACATACCGATCTCCCAACCCAATTTCAACGACCCAATCGAACAGCAACAGTGGCCGTGTCCAGAATGAAATCACAGCACCAGCTTTAACTCCAACCGATTTTCAGGGAAGAAGTATAATCAGACATTTAAGGAAGAATCTGTCATTGTTCTCCCAAAAGTTCATTTTCCAGCTTGAGCGGCTTGAGCCTGAAGAGTACCCTTGCCAAGAAGGGACGAAATATAGCTCTAGTAAAATATAGCCGATGTATCCGTTTTGCACCGTCAAATATATCTTTTTTTTAAGGGGAGTGTTTTGCTTCTTCCGGATATCCTGAATAGCAATTCGGAAAGGGTTATAACAAAGGTGTGCGAATCTATCGACGGAGCGCAGAAGGTAAGAGCGACCAAGCTTGGTAGTGAGGCTTCATAGCCCTAGAAAAATATTGTTGTTGGTTTCTCTTCTAATGTGTATAATTGTTGTGTTACGTATATGGCCCCTGGGCTTTTAAATACGCTTATAACCCAATTTCATGTCAAGGCCATTTCATGCTGACTGCCAATCGACAACTGTGTCATAAACATACCCGTCATCCAGTCCTTACGAACGAGGGGTGATTCCAGCTGGAATGTATACTTCTCTTCTTTCCCCCTCACTCCAGATGCTGGCTTTACAGAAATGTGTAGGCAGCAGTTATCCACCCAAGCCATTGCTTCATCTTTGGACTGAATCGCACGCTGGATCGATGCAAGGGCTTGCTGCACTCCGGCAAGACTGAGACCCTGAGGTAAGAAAATGATAGATCAGACCAAAGACAGTAAAAGTGGGAAAGACCGGAAACTCCCATAAGCCCCATGAGTCACAACATTCAGCGCCGTTTAGCGGATGTTCTTTCGTTAATCGCTCTGTTGACAATTTCTTCCATCGCTTTCCGCAGAATCATCATCAAAGCACGTTTTGTTTATGATGAGCATTCTCTCTCCATTCAGATTTCCTCTTTAATTGGAATAAAAAACAACTAGGAAAAGAATAAATCGTTTTTTTTATGGAAAGAAATGTTGAATTCGCGATTTCGAATCAGTTAATGTTGACAGACATTGCCTACTCGCGCCCTCTTGCTTTAATTATATTAATCATCCACCGCTGGAAATTGGACAAAGTCCAAACGCTAGGTGGCGTTCCAATCGATTTTCAGAGACCCGATTTTTAGCGATGTCACCGGTCTTTCCCACTATTATTGTCTTTGGATCAGACCAGCAGCAGCCGGAAACAAAGACCGCCTCGGCTTGATGGTTTTTCATTCCAGTCCATTATGCCAGGGGAAAATTATTGAAGATGGAATTGTCATAGAATATTTGGAAAGAGATGGGACGGTGGGCGCGCGCCCTACTGTCAGCGCGCGCCCTACTGTCAGCGCGCGCCCTACTGTCAGCGCGCGCCCTACTGTCAGCGCTCCCTACTGTCAGCGCCAGTACTGAAGCGTACGTACAGACTTCGAAAAATACAGTCTCTGGTAGATACTGCGTCGGTCTCCAAGCGCTTAACTAATAGTAAAGTGAACACGAACCTTCGTTACATCCTAGAATTCAATCGCACAAGCGAAGATTCAGAACTAAATCACAACCTGCTAAAGTTTAGTACACGTCAGACTGCTTCCGGCTAATCGGCGTCAGTTCGACCTTCACTTGTGCAGTTAGGAGTCGTTCATTATTTCATGGTTTTTTCATCTTTAGTCAGTCGTTGTACTGTGTTCATATTTACCCGGACTTTGATTACTATTATACAGAGCAAATTTGTGAATAAAACTATTTATATGTTGACGTAAAACCTATTCTACTACCACCATCGTTTACCCTAAGCCCACGGCGTACGCATCCATTTTCATTTACAACATCGACTTCTCAAGGTTCTGCATCGTACAAGGGTCACACTCGTATCACTAGGAGGGATCAAAATCCTTGGTGACTCAGATTAAAAAGCACATAGGTTCTCTCGAACGGAACAGGTCCGTATTTCCCAACTCATCAGAAGCTGCCAACGAGGAGACAGATTCAGTGACGTCTAGATCAGTAGACTATTTTCAGGGATTCTCCACTGTAAAAAGTGTTTACGAGTAAGGATCAGAGATGGGCGAATCCGAATCCGGATTCGAATCCAGGATTCGTCCTTTTGGCCGGATTCGAATCTTCTGCTTGTCAGGCTGGATTTGTATTCGGACTCGGATTCCAAACCCTCAATCTTACGAATCTGCTCAAATTCCTAGATTTCATCTTTCCAGTTTCCGTTTTCCCAATTTGTACACAATGTGCTTAGGCAATCCAACTTTTCGGTCTCGCCACCAAACATCCTCAGTAACTTATCACGATATCTGATACTTTAGATATCAGTGCTTTTATCACCTCTGATTTTTAAGCCATACCTATGTACATCATTTCATTTTTGTTAAGGTCGGATTCGAATCCTCAGCACGAAATGGTGGATTCGGATTCGGATTCGTAACTAGCCCTGGATTCGGATTCGCCCATCTCTGGTAAGGATTGAAGGTAACTGCAGTATCTGCTACTGGGATTAACCTTATCTCTACTAGGATAAGATTAATCCGAATTAGAGATAATCTTATTTCAGTAAAGACAAGATTAATCCCAATAGCAATACTGCAAGATTTTTTCTTACAGTGTCACTGCTATGTACGGACGTAATAGTAGAGCTTTGTCAAAAATCTTTTTTGGGGAGTAGCGAGAGTAATTTCAATGCCGTTCGAATGGTTACAAGTATCCGCTTTCTCGACACGCTTAAAGCGAGGCTTCGCCTTCCAGATTTTTCTTCCTGATTCCAGACAGCCGTTTTCATCGAGACGGATCTGGAGGGTGAAGCCAGGCCAAAACCGTCTGGAAGGTACCATAGAGACAATCCATTCGAAAGACGGAACAAATATGCAAATGTAGGAAGAAAAAGGAAAGTGATTGACCGTTGTGACTAGGATGAAAGAGATAACTGAAATGCGAAGGGGCCATCCAGAAAATGCTGAAGAATAGAAAAATTAGCTGTCATCAGAATCATGAAAATCTGGAAAGGCTGGCTTGACTATGCGGAAGCTCGGGACGTCTGGTAATCTGGAAGGTGAAGCCTGGCTTTTAGCGTTACTAAACATGTTACTGATGAAGTTTACTTACGTCATACTCCATGCCCAGAGACTGGACCAAATTTGATATTCGACTGAGAGTCTCGTAATCCTGCATGAGAAGATTCATTTCCTGGCACAGCTGATCAACGGTCGACGTTATTTCCGACGACTTAAGACCGCTAACGCCACCTAGGAGGCGACTCAGAGTTGGCGATGCACTCATGTCTTCAACCTAGAATAAAACGTTGACAGATGAGGTACTGAGTGCGGTTACAACCCGCTCTTCTTCCGCGCCACGTCGTTGCCAGCTCAGTCGACACTTTCAAAAATGCACTGGATGAACATTCCGGAAACGCCTAACATTATGTCAATAATTTTCGAAGAATACTGTAGAGGCTTGCACCTTTTTTTTGCTATTAATAATAAACACACAAAAATGCATTGCTAGTTCCCATGAATCCGACCTCGAAAGCCGACTCAAATTCGCCGTCTCATAATCAACATTTATGTAGACATAGTAAAAGTCCATTGAGGTAGCGGCTAACTTTATTTCTACCACTCAGGCATATGCAAAACTTCCATTACCTGGGAAGAAGATTGCAGATTTTCTACGCATCAATCTGTTGATCTATTTTACTATGTCTATCAATATGTGCTGATGGTGAGGCATGGGGGGATTAGTAGGAGTAGGAACTAGTCTGTCTGGAAGCGCTGAACATGAATACGGCCAATTCTTGATCTACTTCCAAACCTTGTTTGCAAGGATTCTACCTCGAAATTCCGTAGAGGTTGCGATAACACTAAGCCGATAAGCTAAGCAACCTTCCTCCAACGCTGAAGAGCCCTTTCTTCATTAGACGACACGACTTTTTCTTTGATGTTCAAACGTAGGACAGAATCGGATGGACCTTCCCACTAAAACGCAGACGCGAATGGAAAACGAAATTTTTCGTCGAGGTTACTTTGCAGAAGAACAAAGAAACCCTTGGGGAAACAACCTCTGAAGATGCTGGGAGATTACTCATCTGAATATATATACATATAATGTAATGAATAATTATAAATGAATTACATCGCTTGCCCTTCCAAGCTTCATTGCCTTTCTTTGCAGGCGAAAGGCGAATAGTGTCTTTTTTTTAATAAATGTATCTCTACTCTTACTCTATGAAGTCGGGAAAATGCTGTGTGACGTGGACGGGTAGCGCCACGGCTGAAGAGACTGCATAGTCTAAACAGACTACTGCAGCACAGGAAATGCCATTTCTTCGGAACAAGACGATTTGTTTGAAAACCAATGACAGACAGACAAAGCGATAGTAACAATAGCCAAACAAACTACTGTATTCCCTTTCAAAGCTTTGAATATGTCTGACATGCAGGTACGGTGGACCAGCTTCAAATTACTTCCGTCACCCCTCCAAACCAAATCTCGGCGTCGATTTAGTCTCGATGGAGTCGGGGAAACATTATTGACTGCTACCACGATGAGTTTTCCAGAGCATTAACCCCGTTGCTGCAAGATTTCCTTTAATAACTTGGAGCTGCATCTGCCTACTTCCCACTTCAAAGGAAGAAGTTGGACAAATCAACTATTTTCAAGAATATTGATTTTCGGTATCAAGCAATGAAAACAAGATTAGTCTGAACCCCCACAGTAATTTCTGAGGTAGAAAAACAAGCAAAGTGAAAGGTTTCACGATATTATTTCACCGTTTCATCAGATTATTTCACCGTTCATCAGATAATGGCGGGAGTTGGAACAGATTGGCTCTTTTCATAACTCCTAAGAGTGGTTTCAAGAGTGATTCACTGGACCGGCCACGCATCAGAAGTGAACAAGCCCTAAAGAGTCGACAAAAAGACAAATTGACCTTGTAGAATAGAACATAGATAAGTAGCGTACTAAACTCTGACCCTCAACCTCTTTCAGCCCGTAGATACCAACTACCAACACCAACCAACCAAGAAACTCTACTATGCGTAATTCACATACTTGGTCAAGAGAAGTTTCGTGCTCTGCTTTAACGAGTTTCACACAAACTTTTAAAAGCTGATCTCAAATTTTATCGTTGCGATATTTATCTTTGTTTATTTTTAGTTATGGAATTGTCTGACGATGTATACATATAAATGTATACTTTTTCTGACGAGGTTTACTACCGTAAGAAACAGTTTTGAAGAATTACCTGAAGTTGATTGATTGATTGATTAATTAATAATTACCGGGGCAAGATTCCCAGTCCCAATCGCGATCATATAATAATAATAATATACTGCATCAAAATTTGTTTCGCCTTTACATAACTCGAAGCAAGTGGGAAAGTCATAGGCCTACTGATTAAAAATTCTAAAAATATTATCTATAATACCCTTGAAACTTTTAAAGTTTAACTGAAAAAGGCTGAGACAGGTCAGTCTAGTTACTCATCAATTATTCACTTAAAGAGGATTGAAGACCTGGTGAAAATGAGTTACTTCATTGCTTCGCTATTCACCAATAATCGTTTTCAAATAGTGGAACTTCCCTATCGGATTTGTGGTACTTGTATGTACCCGTGTTGTATGCTTGACAAATTCAATTTAAGAAAAATAACTGTTCACACAGTGAGCTGCCTTCCGCAAGATGACACTGGCCAAAAGCCGCGTTTCAACTGAAATTGAAATTTTCTGCGTCATAGTAGAATTTGGCGTTGTGAGGACGGCCGTAAACATTCTGAACGTCATTCTAGAGTAAATAGTGAAAACAAAAAAATAATCCCTTTACACAATCCCAATAATGGTGAATATATGAGTGTATTCAGTTCAGTTCCTTTCAATTAAACTTGAAACGGTACACTTTGACATGCATGTTTCTAGATGAAGAGAAGAATGGAAGCCGATAACGGATCAAGAATAAGGAAATAACGAATTCATTCCTTCAAATCAAATCAAATCAAATCAAGTTTATTAATTAGCCATGATTATCCAAAAACGAATAGCATCCTTGACAGCTGAAGATGATGAACTTATGACTGAGTGGGTATTTCAATTGGCTAAGTCTTTTTTCAATCGCAAAGGTCCTTCCAGTGGCCTACTGGTCCTTCGGAAAAGTGATTTTGTTCCTTGGCATTGAAAGGCACCTATTTTAATCAGAAAGAATACGATATTTTATTCAGGGAAGCCAATTTAAAAATTTTCGGAAAACCGCATTGCGGGAAAAAACCGGCATAGAAGAGAATAGTAATTTATTCGCTCACACTTTCACGGTTAAAAAAAAACAAAATTGGCGAGTACTGTCGTGCAGAAATTTATCAGTATAACATATAATAATAATAATAATAATTTATTTCTTACCCACAAATTCAGAGGAAAAACAAGTGGAGTACAATAAAGAAAAGAAAGGAAGAAAACACTAAAACAACTATAAAAACAAACACTAGCACATAAACAGGGGAGTAAGGGGGTGGTCTGGTGAAAACCGAGAGTAGGCTGAACCCGACAGCTTCCTGTCTAGCATTAGTCGCTAACCGTGGGCGGTATAATAGACGAGCTCTTGGTCGGCTGTATTCAACCTTTTGCGACCACTCTATTCCGATGCCAAGGGGGGGGGGGGGGGGGGGGTAAAGAAGGAATTTATAGTAACGGAAATAACTTTTTCGGAGAGAAAGAACGTCTTTCTTTTTAAGAAGAGGATAAAGTCCAGAAACATAGAAAATAGAATGGTCGCAAAAGGTTGAATACAGCCGACCAAGAGCTCGTCTATTATACCGCCCACGGTTAGCGACAATTTTCGAGTAAACAAAACATTTAAATATACATTTTAAATATACGTCTAAAAGCACGTACAAATGGTCAAAGGCTATTTAAGATTTCAACAATCTTTGGTATAAAACTATTTTGGTATCGGCTGTGTTTGGTCGCTACTGGTTGGAATATTGGGACCTTCGTAGAGACTGCTCGCTCTTGCCTTTCCCTTACATTGTTGTATGGGGGGAGGGAGAAATCATTGTAGATGGGGCGCGATCAATCGAAATAACCACAACGCAGGGAGTTCGTCGTGGTCTGGTGATTATCTTGCAAAAACGCACATCACAAAGCTTGAGATCTTTCCAAATTGTAAATAAATCTTGTTCAAAAACGCCTTAAGCTGCTTTCACACTGTCACGTTGAGGCTTTCACACTGTGTTACGCAACCTCTACGTCGCACTTGCGGTGACGCAACGCAGAGCTTACGCAGAAAAATAAAAAGCAACTCAAGAATAGAACCAAGTTCTATTCTTGCGTTGTGTCGACACTTACGCATCAGATTTTTCAGTGAAAATGCAACTTTTTGAGGACAAAACTGGAGAAAACTTACTAACGATGAAGAAAAACTTAGTAATGACGAAAGAAACGAGAATACAGCATAGAAAGGAAAACGCAAATAAACATCCAGCGAGAAAACTTTTCGCGCAGGTGTGAAAGATACACTACGGAACCTGTACGCAGTGCAAGACAAACGCATATGCAGCGCATCGCAACGACGCGTCAATGTGAAAGCGGCTTTATTCACAAAAATAAGGCTGGTCGTCGGTGTAAATCATAACGAACGAGCGACTTAAGCTAGGTCTTTAATGCGGATATGGCTCTAACAACACGAAACCGAAAGGACAGAAGGACATAGTGGAACGGCAGCCCGTAGAACTTGAAAGTACCATATTTACACCCTTCATTTCGGCCCGAGTTTTATTTTAAAACGAATCTACCTCAAAATTTTTTTCCAGGCCAGAGCTAATTCCCTCCCCCTGTTCGGTAGATTTAGAGTTTTTGATAGGCATATGACTGGTCCGGATGTCAGGTATAGTTGCCAACTTTGCAAAGCAGGGGTAGAGGAAAACATGGACCACTTTCTCAATCGATGCCAGGAGCTTTCGGAGTTAAGGAGATCTTTTTTTAAGGGGAGTATTTTGCTTCTTCCGGCTATCTTGAATAGCATTTCGGAAAGGGTTATAACAAAGGTGTGCAAATTTATCGACGGAGCGCTGAAGCTAAAGCGACCAAGCTTAGTAGTGATGCTTCATAGCTGTCTGAAAATATTGTTGTTGTTTTCTCTTGTAATGTGTATTATTGTTGTGTTATGTATATGGCCCCTGGGCTTTTAAATACACTTATTATTATTATTTACACCCTTACATGCACGGGCTGGTAGCAAAAATAGTCAGCCTTAACAGCCAGAGGCGTTACTAGCCAAAAAGTTTTTTTGGGGGGACGAGGCATTTACCGACTGGCTGGTAATTTTTACCGACTTTTTCTGCAGAAAAAACGACTGTTTTCAATAACAAAAATGACATTTTTGAAAAAAATAAACGACTAATTTGGCGAAAAATCGACCAATTTTCAGAAAAATCAACTGTTTTCTTGAAAAAAAATAAACTGCTTCGACGAAAAATCGCGGCGCTTCGCGCCGTCTCGGTTATTTTTTCGCCGACTGGCCGACAGCATTGGGGGGGGGGGGGCCTCCCTCCCCGTCGTGACGCCCCTGTTAACAGCACCAAGCTCCTTCGACTGGAGTCGGAGCGGGGAGTATTTGTTTTGGTGTAACACAACTGCTGGAGTTGTGTTACATGTGTTTATAATGAGGCGCAAACAGTACAAGGAGGTAACTGGCGATACGTTTTCCACAGACTGCTATGTCTGAAGCGGGAATTGACGTGAACAAAGAGAGTTCATGCCATTTGCTGACAGATTGTCGGGGAGTGAAGGAAATTAGAGATAGTTTTTTTGGTGGGGTACCCATACTATTTCCTGGTATTATGAAGTCGACGAATCGTCAGGTAATTCGGTCTGTATGTAAATATTTTAAGTCTATACTGGAAGTTTAGATAGGAAGTAATTTGGTTACTAGTAGAAGGGTAAAAAGGAGTAATCTTATTGTGTGTAATACTGAAGGTCATTTTGTTAGTTAAGTGCGAGAATAAATACTGATGTGTTGGCTTCAATAATAATAAATTATTCTTATAGACCACACAGTACACGTTCCGCTTCGACTTTCAGTTTAGTTACGAAGGGCACTTCTGTCGGTCAGTTTGTAAAATATGTTGGACAGGCATCACAAAACACTATGGCTGTTTTTTCTAAAGAATTTTTTACTAAATAAGCGTTTGAATGTTTCCTTGAGAATACTATTTGCGTGGAATTTTTTTTTAGCCAAGTACGACTTAGTTTTAGATAAAACTTGAACAGAGCCAGCGTTCCGCAGGGCAGAGCTGACAGATTAAACGAGTCTAATCCAGATTCTTCCGAGCAAGGAGTCCTGGTGAAGTGAGAGTTTATCTGAGCCTCATTTTTGTTGCAATAGCACTGCCGCATCGCTGCTGCAGCACTTCTTTGCTTTTGCACAATATGCGTTTTGGGATTCACTTTCTTCTTGGTTGAAGCGGCAGCGCTGCAGCACCTTGCAGGGAAGCAGGGACTTGGTCGGTGAGCAAGTCCGTGATTCTCTAGAAGCGCTGCCGTCTTCCTCGGAAGCACTGCAGTGCAAAAACGGATGTAGAAAGAATCAGTCCGGATCGGCTAAGAAGTGGACCTGCAGCATGCAACAAAAACGAGGCTCTGACCACCCGAATTCCCCTCTCTTGTTAGGGTATGAGCTATTTCCTGCTTAGGATTTTCCTCTCAGTACTGCTCGAAAAAGGGTTACCTCACCTCCAGCCTATACGGGTCACGTCTCAGATAAACTCTCACTTCCCAGCGCTCCAAGCTTAATCTGTCAAGTGACATTTTTCTCTGTCAAGTAACACTTTAGTCTGTCAAACTGAAAGATCCGCTCCATGCTGCTGTTTCTCCACATATTTTTTCTTCTATTTCCAAGGAATAATTCAATTCTAGCATTCTCCGGGATGTTAGGTTGTTTCATCTTCGTTTGCCAGCTTTCTGGCACTGCGACGCGGATCCCGCGGGCACTGACCGAAAACCGCTTTCTGCCAACAGTAGCAAAGTTATCCTTGTTCGGAACAAGGAAAACCAGGGACTGGATACCTACCTCGATGTCAGAGACGGGATGAGCCCACTTCAGCTGCAGTCTTTCATTATTCCGGTATTCATCGCCTTCCTTGCAAGTGACGGCGACACAAAGTAAGAGATCATTAAGGAGGAGAAGACGTCTATCTTTGGTCTTGCTGATAGCACCGCAAGGGCCAAATTCCTGGAAGAAACAGAAAATTAGTAACTCGAGAAGGGAAAGATAAAGGCGCCACTTAATAATACAATGCAAGGAAAGAATTTTTTTACAAAATATAAATGAGATAATTATTTTCTAAGTATTAGGGGAAAGAATAGTAAATAAAATATGGGTTTAATTTTGAAAGTTAGGTGACGTGAATACTTAAAATTGGGTAAAAATAGATTCAAATTAACGTCACTGAGGGATGGAGGAGTAGCCACAAAAAGTACGAAATCTGATTTCTTAGTTTATAAATAATATAAAAATAAATTAAATTACAAAAGATGCTACGGGATAAAAAAAAAATAAAAAAATAATACAATGCAAGAGAAGGCCGTTGGCCTCTGAAACTTTATTAGTTATCGATCACAAATTTCGTGAATCTCCTTCAACCCCCGATTTGACCCAAGTTCTCATCATAAGCCCGAGCGAAATAACTCTGGAGAGTAATGCGCGGACTTTGAAAAAGTGACACACAGTCAAATCGCAGCGACACCAGCTCCCACAGAGGACACGAACATCCCTAGTGAAACTCAACCAGCACCGCATCTTAGCCTTGCTAGAATTTTCTACGTCCGCCACTGCACGCACGAACAAAGCGAGCTGGGCGGTGCTGCGACGGAGGCCCATTTTTGATGCATGGGTAGGATAGGTCTTCGCATAACTTTCTAGAGTTATTTTGCTCTGTCCTAAGCACTATAGTGTGGTTATAGTGGAGTAGTTTATAGCAGGAAAGACTTATGAATAATTTTAACTTATCTCAGAAGTCGTTTTATTTTGTTTCGTTTTTTGTTTTTTTTTAGTCAAGATTGCACAAAGGTTCGAGTATGATAGGATACAGAATATTTAATTTTAGGATGTGGCTCAGTTTCAGCGATTTTACAATGTTGACAGTGGACTATAGTGGCCGGTCTGTGATTTCGGGACAAGCTGGAAGTCATAACCCTACATGCAGAATGCCTAATTTTAGGATATCCCGATCGAAAAATTGGTTGATGATGCAATTTATTTTAACTTTTTCTATGGCAAGCTTTTGACCTAAGATCCCGCACGCGAGGTTTACAATTCTTGACACTGGAAGAGCCCACCATCTAGCGGATATCTCGGTGATTTTAGGATAGGGCTCTACGTGATTCAGTGTCGAGGATCTTACAATGTTTACAATACACTGTCCAGTCAATAATAGTTACGTTTTTGTTTTCCATGGTATCTCATACCACGGTAACTGGATCTGTATTTTGTCGTTTTTGCAGTTACCGTGGTATCTGATATCACGGTTGCTTTGCAAAAACGACAATTGCCGAATTCGCGCTTTTAGCAGTCATCCGAAAAGAAAACTATTCTCCGACCAGTTCGACAAAATCCTAGGCTCTTGTGTTGATGATGACGAAGTGACATGACTTTTCCAGTTACCACGGTCGGACCGTGGTATCTGAATATCAGCTACCACGGTGACTGGCCAGATACCACGGTAACTACGAGAACGACTTAAGACCGTGGTATCAGATACCACGGTATCTGCAAACACGCAACTAATGCTGTTTCCGCAAGTGCTGACAAATCTGCAATGACACAGTTTTTTAGAGGCTTTAACATCTGATCTGTCTTTTTTGTACTTTTTGGTCCGACCCGCGTCCCCCCCCCCCCGAAATAAATTCCTATTTACGGACCTGCTGGCACATGTGCTCATTTCTAGCTAGAAAGATCTCCGGAATAACTCTCCTCTCCCAAACGTATCGACTACACTTTTTTCCAATTAAGCCCACCATTTCTTGGTCCCTCCGAGGCCTTTAATCCACTGGTTCCGGAATATATCTTCTTTTCCGGCAGTTCGAAGCCTACTGGGGCATTCTATTGGCCTTAATTCACTGTGTATGGGACCCATCAATAAAGACTCGGCCTGTGACAAGAAGATATATATTGTCTCGTGAGTGACAGTAGAAAGTGTATTATGGTGGGCGGGCTACAGGGGACAGAGTGCTCGTAAAGCGAACTGTCCCAGACCCCCGGAATGGCTAGGACTTTTAGCGAGTCCCATTCTAAAGAGCACTTATCATTATAATTAGAATGTTTTTTGTGTTGTTTAATCTGGAATTTATTTCTTGCAATCATATATAGGTATGTGCGATATCAGGTTCGTTTCTTATAACTACAGGCTACAGAGGACCCTTGTCAATACAGGCCGAATCGCTGTAAAAACCTCAGCCGTTTAGCTCCATCAAATACGGACGATAAAGCCGCTTTCACGCTGACGCGTTGAGGCTTTCACACTCAGGGTTGCCACATAAAAAAAAATAGAGAAAAATTTCAACTTTTGGTCGACAACAGAGAGTGATTTGGGAGTGAAATTTTGTTTTCACGAAAAAATGGGAAACGGTCAGTTTTGGTCAGAATCGATGCTGCAAAAATTACAAATCTTATTCAGTGTCCTTGGAAAATCGTAAAATAGTCACTTTTGGTCTAAGTCACTGCTGGAAAATGTCACCTCTTGACGTTTTTTGAGACGTGACGATTCACTCTATCGTGCGACATGTGGCAATCCTATCCACACTGAGCTCTCTCCGTTCCCCGACGTCTCCACTTGAGGAGTCCCCGCGTTTTTGTTTGTCCCGGGCACTCACTCCCCGTATTCTCACGAGTCCCCACGGACGGGGAATGCTCCGATTTTCATCACCATCATCAAAAAGGACTCCCTTTCAGATTCAGAGAGGAATGAATTTTCGCTGGTGTTGGTGCAATGTAAAATTAATTAAAAATAATCAGAGTAAACAAAACCAAAAATAGACTGGATCCAGACTAATTTCGTAAACTACATATAGCTTTTGGGATCCCAAAACGTAAGTGGAGGGATACCCATGACATCGCAAAAGTTGTCCGTCCGTCCGTCCGTCCGTCTGTCTGTAAGCACGATAACTCTCGAAGGGAATGAGATATTTTGATGAAACTTGGGATGAGGACTGTTTGGGTCAAGGGTAAGGTCGAGTTTGTAGATGGGCTCTGTAGCCCTATATTTGGGGTTCGGGGGGGGGGGGGGGGGGTCAATTTAAGGGACAAACAAAATATTTTTAAACAGCTAATGTGATAGTCGATTATGGGGTAAGAAGACATGCTGAGTACGATGGTGACAATCATTTTCTCGCCGGACAAGTAGTTCGTCCGGGATCCGGTAAAAACCGGAAAGTTTGTTAAAAGTAAAAGTTTCATTTGAAGTTGATTAAATGTTTGATTTAGGGGTAAGAAGACATGCTGAGCACGATGGTGAAAACCATTTTCTCGCTGGACGAGTAGTTCGTCCGGAATCCAGCAAAAACCGGAAAGTTGGTTAAAAGTAAAAGTTTCATTTGAAGTTGATTAAATGTTTGATTCAGGGGTAAGAAGACATGCTGAGCATGATGGTGAAAATCATTTTGTCGCTGGACAAGCAGTTCGTCCGGAATCCGGCCAAAACCGGAAAAATGGTTAAAAATAACAGTTTCATTTGAAGTTGATTAAATGTTTGATTTATGGGTAAGAAGACATGCTGAACCCGATGGTGAAAACCATTTTCTCGCCGGACAACTAGTTCGCCTGTAATCCGGCCAAAACCGGAAAATATGTTAAAAGTAAAAGCTTTATCTGAAGTTGATTAAATGATATATTTAGGGGTAAAAAGAGACATTGAGTTTGTATATAATGATCATTTTTTACCCGGACATATAATTAGTCCGGAATCCAGTTGTACCCGCATTTTTGTTAAGTCAAAATTTTATTTAAAGTTGATTAGATTTCTTTATAGGGATAAGGAGATACGCCGGCTTCGTTTCTGAATTTTTCTTTTTTTGCTGGACTAGTAGTTCGCTCGGAATTCGGGCGGAAACCGCAAATTTGGCAGTAGTAAAGCAGGAAGTTTCGGTCAATATCGTCAAAACAGATATGGCTTATATAGGTATAGATAGGTAGACAGAGTATCTGAACTCGGTTTTCTCTGATGATTAGCCTGGCGAAGACTATACCGAATTGTCTGGATCAAATCTTAGATTTTTGGGATCCCATCGACACCTTTGGTCTTGTTTCTAACAAAATCCGGTTTGAAAGCATTCCCCGTGTTCTCGCTGTTTTCCGTAGGCGGAGTCCGCGTGGAGTCCTCGGGGAACGGCGAGAATACGCCTAAAGTCTGCGTCGCGCTTGCGGTGACGCAACGCAGAGCTTACGCAGACAAATAAAACGCAACGTATCAGATTTGTCAGTGAAAAATGGAAGTTTTCGAAGACAAACTGGAGAAAACCTAATGACGATGACGAAAAACTTAGCAGCAATGATGAAAGAATTACGAGAATTCGGCATTAAGAAGCCGAGAAACCAAAACGTAAATACCCATCCGTCGTGAAAGCTTGTCGGGCAGGTGTGAAAGATATGCTACGCAACCTGTACGCAGCACAAGATAAACGCATACGCAGCGCATCACAACGACGCGTCAATGTAAGAGCGGCTTAAACCTCTCGCGATTCGCCCGACAACCCAAATGTGTCCACAAGGCTTGAGAAGGTCTAGAAATGAGGTCAAACTTCTACTAAGGAGAGCGGCAAGTCGTGTTCGGCTGAGCAACCTCGGACAGGTTCTTGGCCCACCATTAGCGACTTTATCACTGGAATACAAGACCGTAGCCATTGTAGCCCGTAAAAAGCTCTTCAAAATGGGTATCTTGGAATTTTTCCGCCACCGTCAATTTGGCTTGACACGCTTGAAACAGATATTGTCAATTAACATGGGAAAAGTGTATACCTGCTCTTTATGAGTTTTAAAGTACCGTTCCGCCTTAAGTCCTCATATGTATTCATGTTCGGAACAAATTTTGTCATAGATTAGATTAGATTACGTTTATTACAAACAGATACAGAAGTTGGTTTTTTGGTTTGTTGTTGGAGTGTATGATATTTTGTTTTTATTATTGTGTTACGTTTCCCGCCATGGCCCTTGGCCTTTATTGGGAATAAATTCATTCATTCATTCAAGAACCGGTCTGCTATCCTCTATAGCTGATTCCTATTACAAGACCTCAACTGGCAAAATAATGATTGAGTAAAGCTATGTAAACGCACAGTCCGGTAAGATTTCGCATGCGAAACTCCGTATGCGAAATTCACGTCACTATGGGGAAACCTGCACGCGATGCGTCAAAATTTCGGAGCGGAGGACGAAATTCGCACCCAACTTCGAAAATCGGACTGCGAGTGCACGTACCTTAAGAGAAAAAAAAAATAGTGAATTAAGAAAAACGAATATACGGGGCTTCGCAGAAAATCTAGGCGGCAACGGTGGAACTCAACTGCTTCAAACGCTTATAAAAACAAAGATTGAAGAATAACGCTGAACCAGGCGACGAAATTCGGTTGAGTGAAAACTTCAAGGACTTCAAAACTTCAGTCTTTTAAAAAACAGCTGGAAGAGTCGTTTTTAAGTGATAGTAGTTGAGTAGTGATAGAAGTGTACTTAAACAATTATGTTTCTTTTTACGTTTGTTCTAAAAAGAAGTAGCATTGAGTGAGCTCCTTACATGTACGTTCGCTCCCATAGGACGCATGGCTTTATTTTTTTGGCGGACATGCAGTTTGTTCCAGGAATTATATTATTTTTTGTGTTAATAAACAATCTGAATCTGAACTTAGAGTATTTTAAAATATTAGAATACTTTAAACTAGGCTGTGCTTTCAATAAATAGGGTTTGGGCTGTTTTAAGCCTTTTCCCAGAACCGTTGACTTGTAGCGAAAACAGGGAAACAATTTAAATAACCGGTTTTTGGGATCCCAAAACATAAGTGGAGGGATACCTATGACATCGCAAAAGTTGTCCGTCCGTCCGTCTGTCCGTCTGTGCGCGCTACAACTCTCTAAGGGAATGATATATTTTGATGAAACTTACTGTGAGGACTCTTTGGGTCAAGAGTAAGGACGAGTTCGTAGATGGGTTCTGTAGCCCTACATTTAGGGGTGGGGGAAGGGGTTTAAATTAAGCGGCAAATGTAACATTTTTAAATAGATGATGTGATAGTCGATTACGGGGTAAGAAGACATGCTGAACACGATGGTGAAAGCCATTTTGTCATCGGACAAGTAGTTCGCTCGGAATTCGGTCAAAACCGGAAAAGTTTGTTAAAAGTAAAAGTTTTATTTGAAGCTGATTAGATGTTCGATATAGGGGTAAGAAGACATGCTGAACACGACGGTGAAAGCCATTTTTTTGCCGGAGAAGTAGTTGGCCCGGAATCCCGCTAAAACCGGAAAGTCTTTTAAAAGTAAAAGTTATATCTGAATTTGATTAGATTTTCGATTTAGGGGTAAGAAGACATGCTGAACACTTATTTGAAAAGTATTTTCTACCCGGACAACTTGTTCACCCGGAATCTGGCCGAAACCGAAAAATTTGTTAAAATCAAAAGTTTTATCTGAAGATGATTAAATCACAGATTTAGGGGTAAGAAGACACGCTGATTTGTATATGACAATCCTTTTTTTTTACCGGGACATGTAGTTCGTTCGGAATCCGGTTGAAACCGGATTTCTTTATAAGAAGTTTTACTTGAAGTTGATTAGATGTTCTTATACGGATAAGTAGATACGTTGAATTCGCTTCTGAACTTTCTTTTTTTTCTGGACAAGTATGGTAGTTCGTCCGCAATTGTCTGGATCAAATATTAGATTTGTGGGATCCCATCAAAACCTTTGGTCTTGTTCTGATGGAAAAACTTGTCGCTGCCAACCATCGACAGCGTTATACACATCGAAGGTAGCAAAACACGGCAAGTGAGAAAATCAGTCGTTTTGTTAGAGGGGTTATAATGTATCATACGAAATGGGGTCTCAGGATTTAGAAATATATGGGGTGATTATGGAAGTAGGTTGCATTAGTATTATAGGTAAGACAGGTCCTTTAAGTAACTCTTCACATAAGAAGGTAAGACTTACCACTAAAGTGACGTCATCTTGTCTAAGCAGGTACCGGTTGCCATCTGAGAGCGGGCGCACTGAAAACTTTCCTGAGAGTCTCTTCAAAGACTCTCTAAAAGCCTGGATTTGTTCCGCCTCACGTTTTCGCTCATTTAAAAGTTCCGCCAGACTTTCCAATTGGGTCAGCGCCATCTGAAGGGACATCCGATCTTGATGTCCCGGTGGAGTGTGCTTTATCAAGTCCTGGAAAAAAGTTTGACTTTACGCTTAACTTTGCTGGGGGGGGGGGGGGGGGCAAAAAAGGGAAGTAAAGTACTGGCATGACTTGCGAACTGATTTTCATAACTTTCTTGGTTTTGTATCTCGCCTCTGAAAAATCAAAAGGGGACAAATGAATTAGCATCAGTTAAGAGAGAAGCGGTTCAGCTTTCTTTTGACTTTCCTTTGGAATGAAATCTAACTCTCCAAACTTAATATCCTATTTAATTTTGAATGTTATTTTTCTTCTGTTGGGAAACTTCGACCGGTCATGAAAGTAATGGAAAACTGTTGCAATTTTTTGGCACCGTAACCTGGTGGAAAAGGGTGCAACTAAGCGATAAAAGAACACAACAATAACTGGCTTTAATTGGATATTTTTTTCAATCCATCAATTTTTATTCTTTAAAAACATTCCTTATGGTATTAACAAAAAATCGAATATTTGTTCTCTCGTCACACATTTTACGGGGATCGACTAAAAGCAGGAAAGGAAAGGCAAGAGAAAAGCAGGAAAGAATATTAAAACCAGGAAGGGCAAACTAAAACGAGGAAAGAATTACCAGGAATCGATGATCTGAGAAACTGGCAAGCCTTTCCTCTGTTTAGTATCACGTAAGGGGTCGGGTACTTATATTTGTAACAGTTCACCTTTTCCTCCTTTTAGTATTCGAAAACACTGGCACGCTGTGCCGTGCTTTTCCTCAGTTTAGTTTCTCGTGAGGGGTCGGCAACTTATATTTGTAGAAGTTCACCTTTTCGTCCTTTTAATACCTTGTCGGTAGCCGATCAAGAGTCCAGCGAGGGGTCGGCAACTAAGATATTTAAGTCCACCATTTCTTTCCTGGTTTTAGTAGCAGAGAGTACCAAAACTAGGAAAGAAATTAGGAATTCTAAAAAACTGGCAAGCCTTTTCTCTGTTTAGTATCCCCTGAGGGGTCAGCAACTAACATTTGTAAAAGTTCGCCTTTTAGTATTAGAAAAAACTGGCAAGCTATGCCGTGCTTTTCCTGCGTTTAGTATCTCGTGAGGTGTGGGCAACTTACGCTTGTAAAAGTTCACCTTTTCCTCCTTTTAGTCCCTCACGGGATACTAGGAAAGGCTTGCCAGTTTTTTCGAATACTACAAGGAGGAAAAGGTGAACTTTAACAAATGGAAGTTGCCGACACCTCACGGGATACTAAACAGAGGAAAGGCTTGCCAGTTTTTCGAATCCTCGATTTTTGGTCATTCTTTCCTCGTTTTAGTTTGCCCTTCCTGGTTTTAGTATTCTTTCCTGCTTTTCTTTTGCCTTTCCTTTCCTGCTTTTAATCGATCCCCATTTACGAAATTATTGGTTGTACTCTGCAGTCGGCACTGGGCATAAATGTTTGCTAGATCTGAACTTCGTCATACTCACCGGCTACGTCCAAAGTAACATAGCTCGACTGCACCTTAGAGCAGAGCCGAAACCAAGCCACCTCTTCTCAAGGTTAGAAACTAGTCCGCTTTGGAAGCACTGAACTGGAATATGGCGAACTACAACCTTCCAAAACCAATGAATGAATGATTCATGACGCACTACCCAAGGGCGTAAGTGCAGTAGAAAACAACAGAGAAATCTAAAATAATCATAAATATTTTTTCATGAAGGTTCACTAATTTCAATCAAGTAGATGACTCACCTGAACCAGAGGAGGATGACATGGGGGAAACTGAAAGGATGGAAAACTCTCAATTTTTGTCCTTCCTCTGTCGCAGGTCTAAAAATGACCAGAAAAATCGTTTGTTGATAGGGCACAGCCTTCCCATCCAATCAAGCCAAGACACCTGAGCTAAGAGCGTGTTCCGCCCTACTGTTATGGAGACATCCCATAGCACTTTGCTCTGCAATAGTCCTCCTAGTTTTTCCCTCCCTCTATCGCCTACTTTTCTATACATCTCTTCGGTTTCCATCACCATCATTAATTTCCCGGCATCGTGACAATAGATCACTCAGTCTTTATCCACTAGCTCAAGTTAGCTGCTGGCTAACCCGAGGTCAGGCTTTGATACATTTCATTCTAAGTATTTTTTTCATTCTTGGTCCAAGCAGGATCTCTCTATATTATAATTTATGGTAAGAGTTGTTTATATATTTAGTTAGGGACCCATTAGTGCTATATTACATGTGTCACACTCTTGTACACGATTTGCATAAGATAAATTGATCTACACTATGGTCCATCTCGGCTAGTAGGCCTCGGGCTTGACTGGATATGTGAATTCCAGCTTCGCTAGGATGTGTGAACCAGCATGATAGGGATTTCTGGATTGACTGCGGCTGAGCTATAGAATTCCTTGAGACCTTCCCTTGTCTCTTATGTCCGGTTTCCTGACTGGTCCTGGGTCTAGTGGGCACCTACGGTGTCAGAATGTCTTCAGCCCACACCCCAGGAGCCTTAACTTAACTAAACCTCGCCTCCACTCGTCCATCCTCTCAACACTACTTACCGTAGTTACTACGCAGGATGTCACAAATTCTGGCTTTTTGGCGTCACGGCTGTAACACATTTTTTCTATTTTCACCAAAATATCATGCCACGGGCTAATCTGGCCAATCACCTCACAGATATTCATAGTTACCACGCTAACAACGCTCCCGAGCGTGGTAAGCAAATAATTACTATTCGAGAAGGCTGGAATGGTTAGCGTAGTAACTTTTAACGCGGTTGGGATTAAAATAGTCACTAATGTTAGAAGGGTGGAACACGCTCTAAGAGGACGAACTACGGATAGAAAGAAAAGTTCTCAATTTCTCTCCTTCTAAAGACCAGAGAAGGCCAGTTCTTACAGCCTTCTAAATCCAGCCTTCTAAGGCTGGATTCTAAGTTCTTACAGCCTTCTAAATATTAGGCCAAATGCGGAATACGCTTGTCCGGTGTGGCACCCTGGCCTCACCTCGACTCTGAGTGATAAGCTCGAGGGTATCCAAAAGCGAGCGTGCAAAATCATTTTAGGGGCCCAGTATGTTTCATATGAAGATAGTCTTAGTGTATTATGTCTACCGACCCTTAAAGAAAGAAGACATGCCCTGACGATGAAATTTGGGTTCAAATGTCTGTCGTCTGAAACTCACAGAGATATTTTGCCTGAATATGTGTCAGATTTACGACCGAAGTCCTGTACTAGGCAGTTTACACGGTCAATCGGTCTTCAAAAGCTAAGCCTGCCACCTGTAAATTCGACTGACCGGTACTTGTCTTCATTTGTACCTTATTTTGTACGTAACTTTAATTCCTGAGGCTGTTTTTTTTTTTTTTTTTTTTTAAGTGTGTTGAAAATAAGTATATTAACATGTAATTGACTATCCGAAGCTAGCGTGTTTCTTATGCTATTATGGAGAATAAAGGAATTATTATTATTATTATTAAAAAATCCAATCAAGTTGAGGACTTACCTGAATCAGAGGAGGATGGAATGGGGGAAAGGATGGAAAACTCTTGATTTTTGTCCTTCCTATGTCGCCCATGTCTAAAAATGACCAGAGAAAACCTTTTTTGGTGAAGCCAAGCCTTCCTATCCAACGAGGCCAAGACACCTAATTCA
>JAKZAP010000102.1:61932-78332 GCA_023053575.1 Branchinecta lynchi | reverse complement strand
GGCTGTGACGTCAAAGTGTGAAGAGATAACGATCTCCATGTGTCGCGGCATAGGATACAATTACACCTCAATGCCTAATCAGTTCAATTACGACACACAAGAGGAGGCAGGACTAGAGGTTCATCAGTTCTGGCCCCTAGTTGCAATCGAGTGCTCTCTAGATCTGAAGTTCTTTTTGTGCTCGATGTACGCACCGATTTGCATTGAGGAGTACCACGCCCCGCTCCCACCGTGTAAAAGTGTATGCGAGCGTGCGAAAGCAGGTTGCTTTCCACTAATGATGAGGTATGGCTTTGCCTGGCCTGAGCGCATGAAATGTGAAGAACTACCTGAATACGGCGACTCGAACAATTTATGTATGGACCCCAATCATAATAACGGCGTGTCTACGAAACAACCAGCCCAAGAGAAAAAATGTAAGGGCAAGCCGTGCCCTAATGGAACAAAAACAATCGGAGCGCCGACTAACAACGAGGCTATGCACTGCACTTGCCGCTGCAAGTACCCTCTTGGCACTTGGCACAACCGCAGCGTTTCAACAGGCGGGGTTGACAACTGCGCCATGCCCTGCCAGAACCCGTTCTTCTCCGTTGATGAGATCAACTTTGGCTTCTATTGGATCTGTGCTTGGTCAGTCCTCTGTTGTTTCTCCTCTTTTATGACTGTCGCAACGTTCCTGATTGATATGCAACGCTTCAGCTACCCAGAATGACCCGTGGTATTCCTAGCTGGTTGTTACATGATGGTCAGTGTCGGCTACATCACACGCCTGGTTTTGGGCAAACCAGATATTGCATGTGACGGTGAAATGATTCGATACACTTCTAACGGCACCGTCTCTTGCACCGTGGTGTTCCTCCTTATCTACTTCTTCGGCATGGCCAGTAGTGTGTGGTGGGTCATACTGTCATTCACCTGGTTTCTCGCAGCTGGTTTGAAGTGGGGCAACGAAGCCATCGCGAAATACTCCCAATACTTCCACATGGTAGCCTGGTTCCTGCCGACCATCCTGAGTGTGAGGATCCTCATCATTTTGGCCGTAGATGGTGACAGCGTCTCCGGCATCTGTTTCGTCGGAAATCAGAATCCGGAAAATTTGAAGCTCTATGTCATCATTCCTCTGTTCGGATATTTGCTCCTGGGAATCTCGTTTCAGCTGGCCGGGTTGGTCAGCTTTATCCGAATTCGTCGCAAAGTCATCATGCAACAGGGACGTGCCAATGCAGAAAAACTGGAGAAGCTGATGATGAAACTTGGCATCTTTAATGTTCTTTGCACAGTTCCGGCTATAATCGTGATAGGCTGCTACTTCTACGAGCTACTGAACTACAAGGAATGGACTCGACTTCTAGTCTGTCGGTGCACCTACCAACAAATGATGATGCGCTGGAACCCAGATGGCCATCTAACCCCACCCCGCCCCGAGTTCTCAATCTTTATGCTTAAATACCTAATGACCCTTGTGATCGGAATCACGTCCGGGTTTTGGGTTTGGTCGAGGAAAACAATCGACTCCTGGAAAAAATTCCCCGCTCGCCTCTGCGGTGGCACGACGCAGTCGCCGGGCGACCGACCGCCACCAACTACACCACCCACACTTGGACCCCCTCCTCTGTCGACTCCTCCGCCCATCACTCGCAGTGGCTCGGGACGTTCATCCCGTCACGCCGGCTCGGGACGTTCATCCCGTCGCGCCGTTCCTCTCATTATACAGTCACAAGACGTAGCGCTTCATGGACAAACAATGCGACGCCAGGAATTTGTGGCAATAAATGGATATGTGTAAATACTGTGTGTGCATATACTGTACAGTGAGTGTGATGTGTGATTTAAAGAAAATCGAAACTGGCACCTCAGGTGGGGACATGAAAAGGACTAACTAGGGCACTGTGACGAAAGCTTAACAGTCAGCATGTTGCCGTGGTGAGTTAGAGCACGTTTTGTAATCGTTAATGATTATTTCGCATAAAATAACAAGAGCTACGAGCTCATATGGCACTTGTTACGAGTAAGCACGGCTCGGTTATGTCAATGGTATATCTAGTGTTTGCTATGTGTCTTCCCACCAAGTTTCATCTCGTTCCCTCCACTCATAGCGTTTTCCAATATTTCCGGTTCTCCCCTCCAGCTCCCCCCAAAAGTCACCGGATCCGGTCCGGATTTTAAGTGGGTCGTCTGAGGCATGAGGTCTTTCCAAATATCAAGTTTCATCGAGATCCGGTCAAAGTTATAAATACCTCAAGATTCCGGATTCCCCCTCCCTCCACTCCCCCGACAGTGCCGGAATCGGCTCGGTCATGTCAATGATGTATCTGGTGTTTGCTAGGTGTCTTCCCACCAAGTTTCATCTCGAGCTTCAGCTCCCCGAAAAGTTACCGGATCCGGTCCAGATTTTAAGTGGGTCGTCTGAGGCCTTTCCAAATATCAAGTTCCGTCGCGATCCGATCACCCGTTCAAAAGTTATAAATACCTCAAGATTCCGGATTCCCCCTCCCTCCACTCCCCCCACAGTGCCCGAATTGGCTCGGTTATGTCAATTATGTATCTAGTGTTTGCTAGGTGTCTGCACACCAAGTTTCATCTCGATCCCTCTATTCATAGCGCTTCCCAAGATTTCCGGTTGCCCCCTCCAGCTCCCCCCAAAAGTCACCGGATCCGGTCCGGATTTTAAATGGGTCGTCTGAGGCATGAGGTCGTTCCAAATATCAAGTTTCATCGAGATCCGGTCACCCGTTCAAAAGTTATAAATACCTCATGATTCCGGATTCCCCCTCCCTCCACTCCCCCCCCCCCACAGTGCCCGAATCGGCTCGGTTATGTCAATGATGTATCTAGTGTTTGCTAGGTGTCTTCCCACCAAGTTTCATCTCGATCCCTCCACTCATAGCGTTTCCCAAGATTTCCGGTTGCCCCCTCCAGCTCCCCCCAAAAGTCACCGGATCCGGTCCGGATTTTAAATGGGTCGTCTGAGGCATGAGGTCGTTCCAAATATCAAGTTTCATCGAGATCCGGTCACCCGTTCAAAAGTTATAAATACCTCAAGATTCCGGATTCCCCCTCCCTCCACTCCCCCCACAGTACCCGAATCGGCTCGGTTATGTCAACGATGTATCCAGTGTTTGCTAGGTGTCTTCCCACCAAGTTTCATCTCGATCCCTCCACTCATAGCGTTTCCCAAGATTTCCGGTTGCCCCCTCCAGCTCCCCCCAAAAGTCACCGGATCCGGTTCGGATTTTAAGTAGGTCGTCTGAGGCATGAGGTCTTTCCAAATATCAGGTTCCATCGAGATCCGATCACCCGTTCAAAAGTTATAAATACCTCAAGATTCCGGATTCCCCCTCCCTCCACTCCCCCCCCACAGTGCCCGAATCGGCTCGGTTATGTCAATGATGTATCTAGTGTTTGCTAGGTGTCTTCCCACCAAGTTTCATCTCGATCCCTCCACTCATAGCGTTTCCCAAGATTTCCGGTTGCCCCCTCCAGCTCCCCCAAAAAGTCACCGGATCCGGTTCGGATTTTAAGTGGGTCGTCTGAGGCATGAGGTCGTTCCAAATATCAAGTTTCATCGAGATCCGATCACCCGTTCAAAAGTTAAAAATACCTCAAGATTCCGGATTCCCCCTCCCTCCACTCCCCCCACGGTGCTCGGATCGGGGAAGTGACTATTTCCAACTTAATCATTTGGGGTCCCTGATATTTATCGTCCTAGCTTATGTGGAAGTGCCCGAACTAGCAAAACCTGGACAGACCGACAGACCGACGGACGGACAGAAATTGCGATCGCTATATGGCACTTGGCCGAAGGGCAAGTGCCATACAAAATTCGATAACTTATTAATTTTTCGTCAACAGAATCGTTTTTCTCAATATAATAGTGGTTTTTATCTGCAAAAACAGTAGGAAAAAAGGTTACTAGCCAAATGTTAGATACCTTGTCCACCCCCCAAAAAAAAACATTTTGGCTAGTAACGCCTCTGCTTATGTACTTATACTTATGTATTATCTTACACGTATGTACTATACCATGGAACGGGAACTTAAAACTAAAAAACATGAAAAATCAATGTTTTTTTAGGAAATTTTTCCTCAAAACCCTTTTGGCGTTTGGAAAACACATCATTCTGCGTTGAATGGCACCTTCTTAGACTTGTAATCTTTATGATCTGAGAGGTACATGGACCCAAAAGGGTGTTCAAAGTTACCTCTAGGGTTGTCTAATTTTGAACGCGGAAAAGTTCTTCGTTAATTCTGGTGCAATATTCAACTATAATAGAAATCATTTACTGGAGCGTTAATCTACTTATATACAAAAGACAGAAAGCCAACTTGGTGCAACTTCAACTGACCAAAGTCATGGTCAAATACAAATTTGACGCCGTCAGTGAGTTGGGGGGCTGGAAGGTATTCCTCTACCTGATCTAGAGGTATGCATGTTGAATCTTTAACTCTCTGAACATAAAAAAGGACCCGTCTTTTGTTTTCCGAAGGCAGAACACGTGGAGAAGGAGCATCAGTCTCCATTACTGCGAAATACTTGTACCGGTGCGACGCTAAGACGTTTGCACGCAACATTCTTCAGAGATTTTTTAAATCTGCCGGCTTGTAAAACATCGAGTAAAACTTTGTTCGCAACCTGGAGTCTGCTGAGCCAAAAGTGGGTGGCCGAAAAATCCATTCTTCGGATTCTCTTTTCCGTTTGTTTCCAAGCTTTCTAGGAGTACCTTCAGAAGCTGGGGAAACCTGTCTTTTCGTACCGCTGTTTTGTTAGGGTAAAAAGTCTTGAATCTGTCATTGCCCATTCCCGTGGGCCGTTCCCATTTTGACTTGTTGACCGTTTGAACTTGAATATTTTAACATATCTGGGTCTTTCGGGGCTCTATAAAAACAAATGATATCGTAGAAGATTCGAAGAATAGAACAAACATCGATAAAATAGAAAGCACTGACAATCGGCTAGCACAAAACGCTCTGTTTCTCATTTTAGAAGTGTACCGGTACATACATATATAGTACGGAACATAAATATTTGCGGGAAACATTGAAAACTGCTGCCACCAACTGCATCAACGCTGCATCAACGAAACTGGGGCTGAATTACACCAGAAATCCTAACCATTCAGCTTCTTAACTAGACAAAGATATCCAAATGAAAACATTGTCTTGGTCTATCTAAGTAAAAACGGCCAACTTACTTTTGCCACTTAAGCAAGATTTTAGAACCTTGAAATTACTTTGCAACTGGCAAAGCTACACGTATTTGTGACTGGGACTTACACGTTACCAACTGGTTCAGTCGCATCCTAGAAACAATAGTTGCGTTTTTGACTGAAGTTGTAGCAAATACTGCAGTTAAATGTAATCCTTACTCTGAGAAACTTTTACAGTGTAGCCTATGGTTATTTTTAGTATGTTTCTCCATTTCTTTTTCGTTATTGTAGGCTACTCTACTTGTTTTTCCTCTGTGAGTAACTTATTATTATTATTTAAGCTCCAAGTGAATCTCCCCCTGCATGTTTGTGTTAGTTTCCATGAATCGATAATGTATGTATACATGTATTCATTACACCCCATCTACAGTAATATAGGTAGACGGGATGAGAAGTTTGTCTTTTCCGAAGGAAAACTGCACAAACAAGAACGTCAAGAACATGCTTAACCCGAAGGATGCCGCCCCCAAACTAGTATAGTATAATGGCATACTGGAAGGGGAAATGGGTCGCTTAATTACCACTGGAATATGCATCCTTAAAATCTTGTACGGTACTTACTACCTTGAAACTATCATCTGTGCTGATGCACTGAGCGTCCTGATGACAGCCACCGTTGCCTATAAGTCTAAGGCGTATTCTCGCCATTCCCCGAGGACTCCACTTGAGGACTCCCCCACGAAGGTGGAATGCTCAAATTATCATCACCATCATCAAAAAGGATTCCCTTTCAGATTCGTAGGGGAATCAATTTTTGCTGGTGTTGGTGCAATGTAAAATTAAACAACAATCAGAACAAACAAAACTAAAAATAAGGTGGATCCAGACTAATTTCGTCAACTTCATATTTCTTTTTGGAATCTATTTTGGAAGCACTCCCCGTGTTCTCGCTGTTTCTGTTCGCGTGGAGTGACTCCCTCTATTCCCGCCGTCCCTCCGACTCCCCGAGGAATCCTCGGGGAACGGCGAGAACACGGCTTTAGTTGATCATTTGGCAAGTCATGGTTAGTTTCCCTCTACACTAACAGACAACAGAGGATGCGCGGTTTCAACCGACAATGCGTAACAGATAACACTTCGGATATCATGACGACAAACAAAAAAGTCAGTAGATGCTTTTTTGGTTGCTGATTGGCTCTTCCTGGCAATATTTGTTATGCTTAACATTTCATGTATAACGTTTCCCAACACAAAAGATAACATCCCAAGTGCCTAGTGCCCTAGCTAGTCCTTTTCATGTCCCCACCTGAGGCGCCAGTTTCGATTTTCTTTAAATCACACATCACACTCACTGTACAGTATATGCACACACAGTATTTACACATATCCATTTATTGCCACAAATTCCTGGCGTCGCATTGTTTGTCCATGAAGCGCTACGTCTTGTGACTGTATAATGAGAGGAACGGCGCGACGGGATGAACGTCCCGAGCCGGCGTGACGGGATGAACGTCCCGAGCCGGCGTGACGGGATGAACGTCCCGAGCCACTGCGAGTGATGGGCGGAGGAGTCGACAGAGGAGGGGGTCCAAGTGTGGGTGGTGTAGTTGGTGGCGGTCGGTCGCCCGGCGACTGCGTCGTGCCACCGCAGAGGCGAGCGGGGAATTTTTTCCAGGAGTCGATTGTTTTCCTCGACCAAACCCAAAACCCGGACGTGATTCCGATCATAAGGGTCATTAGGTATTTAAGCATAAAGATTGAGAACTCGGGGCGGGGTGGGGTTAGATGGCCATCTG
Organism: Branchinecta lynchi; assembly: GCA_023053575.1. Taxonomy (NCBI): domain Eukaryota; kingdom Metazoa; phylum Arthropoda; class Branchiopoda; order Anostraca; family Branchinectidae; genus Branchinecta; species Branchinecta lynchi. Next base: position 71,389 of record JAKZAP010000102.1, on the reverse strand, counting down.
GGTTCCAGCGCATCATCATTTGTTGGTAGGTGCACCGACAGACTAGAAGTCGAGTCCATTCCTTATAGTTCAGTAGCTCGTAGAAGTAGCAGCCTATCACGATTATAGCCGGAACTGTGCAAAGAACATTACAGATGCCAAGTTTCATCATCAGCTTCTCCAGTTTTTCTGCATTGGCACGTCCCTGTTGCATGATGACTTTGCGACGAATTCGGATAAAGCTGACCAACCCGGCCAGCTGAAACGAGATTCCCAGGAGCAAATATCCGAACAGAGGAATGATGACATAGAGCTTCAAATTTTCCGGATTCTGATTTCCGACGAAACAGATGCCGGAGAAGCTGTCACCATCTACGGCCAAAATGATGAGGATCCTCACACTCAGGATGGTCGGCAGGAACCAGGCTACCATGTGGAAGTATTGGGAGTATTTCGCGATGGCTTCGTTGCCCCACTTCAAACCAGCTGCGAGAAACCAGGTGAATGACAGTATGACCCACCACACACTACTGGCCATGCCGAAGAAGTAGATAAGGAGGAACACCACGGTGCAAGAGACGGTGCCGTTAGAAGTGTATCGAATCATTTCACCGTCACATGCAATATCTGGTTTGCCCAAAACCAGGCGTGTGATGTAGCCGACACTGACCATCATGTAACAACCAGCTAGGAATACCACGGGTCGTTCTGGGTAGCTGAAGCGTTGCATATCAATCAGGAACGTTGCGACAGTCATAAAAGAGGAGAAACAACAGAGGACTGACCAAGCACAGATCCAATAGAAGCCAAAGTTGATCTCATCAACGGAGAAGAACGGGTTCTGGCAGGGCATGGCGCAGTTGTCAACCCCGCCTGTTGAAACGCTGCGGTTGTGCCAGTAGTCCCCGCGTTTGATTGGCACAAGAGGGTACTTGCAGCGGCAAGTGCAGTGCATAGCCTCGTTGTTAGTCGGCGCTCCGATTGTTTTTGTTCCATTAGGGCACGGCTTGCCCTTACATTTTTTCCCTTGGGCTGGTTGTGTCGTAGACACGCCGTTATTATGATTCGGGTCCATACATAAATTGTTCGAGTCGCCGTATTCAGGTAGTTCTTCACATTTCATGCGCTCAGGCCAGGCAAAGCCATACCTCATCATTAGTGGAAAGCAACCTGCTTTCGCACGCTCGCATACACTTTTACACGGTGGGAGCGGGGCGTGGTACTCCTCAATGCAAATCGGTGCGTACATCGAGCACAAAAAGAACTTCAGATCTGGAGAGCACTCGATTGCAACTAGGGGCCAGAACTGATGAACCTCTAGTCCTGCCTCCTCTTGTGTGTCGTAATTGAACTGATTAGGCATTGAGGTGTAATTGTATCCTATGCCGCGACACATGGGGATCGTTATCTCTTCACACTTTGACGTCACAGCCTCGCCAGTGGTTACCGATTGGCTTTCGTCGGTGCGAAAGGCGAGGCCATCTCCCGACGCCGATGTAGCTGCAACCGTCAGCCAAATGAGACAAATTGCTCTGATCGCCATTTCGGTCGTTGATCACGGCTCTGGAATGGAAGAACAAAATTCTGTTAGGTTGTTTTGCGAAAGAAACACGAAATGTGATACGTCGGTCTGCAGAAAAAGCGGAGCAAATGAGACTAACGGGGAAGACGTGCCTAAGGGCGAGTTCGGCAATGATGGTTTGAGTTAGGATAATGGGTCTGACAGGATTTTTTTTTGAGAATGTTCGACTTAGAAGAAAGAATATCGGACCCGTGACCTACTGAGTTAGTAGGCGACTTGATGGACGCGGCTGAATATCCTCTATCTAGAGATAGCCCGTAACCTCTTTCATCGCCGAAATACCCCACTAGTCCCGTCTTTGTTTAAAAATTGTATTTGTACGTCCGAACTGCTGAGCTCCAGAGTTCTTGGCAGGGACATCGTACTCGCGTTTATTTGTCGCAGACAAGGTTCAGTCTGGCTAAGATAGCTTTTGCTACTTGATTTTTCCGATCCATCGATATCTATTTATCGAGACCATTTTCGCTGTTTTTCAGCTCGTGCCTCTCGTTTCGCTAATATTTGAAAAGAAAACTGGAGTTAGATACTATTTTGCTAAAAACCTGTTATTCTACAAAAGTTGAATTACGAAAAATGTATTGCAACTGATGAGTTAGACATATTAGATTATTTACAATAATTAAAACATCAGTGAAAATGGCCAAATATCGTTTTCGATATCGATATTTGGTCCGATATATCCATATATCGATATCAATATCGCCCAATACTAAGAGCCTACTTCGTAAGCTCGGATATAGCAGAGACTAGATTAGTATTAGTACGCAGTGTTGCCACTGGTCGCAGAATTCTGTGATGTCACAGATTTTTGCTTCTTTGACAAAGCGAGATTTCTCGTTAATACTTGATAAAAAGTAGCCTGCTTAGAGTCGTAGGAGCCAGGATGTCACAGACTTCTGTGGACAAAAGTCACAGGTTCCGTCAGAGAAAAGTGGCAACCCTGTTAGTACGCCCAGGCGTTCATCCGGACTTATTACTTTGATACCGGCCTTCACGCACTGACAAACTTTTATATTTGAAGTCCAAGAATAAAGTTTAGGTTGCAATTCTTCTCCTGTTGGCACGCACGGCCTTCGGGCTTTTTTATACACTAAATTCCGGTTTCCAGATACGCTAGAGAGCTTCGTTCGTTGGCTGCAAAGCTTTTAGGCTATATTAATGCTTTCTCCAAATTGTATTTCCCCCAGGATACTGGACGGGGGTTAAACAGGGTTAAATTACCCGTGTCTCGCCTTGAATCACATCTGACGCGACTAACACGCGGCGGTCAAACGACCAAAGGCCTTCAAAACCGCTTTAAAAGTACAGACAGGAGGATTTAGATTGTGAGCCCGAAAAAGAGATGTCAGAACTAAGAAATTTTTGAGTATGGACATTAATAATAAGACATATAATCAAGAAGACGGAAAGGCCTCATGCGAACCTTCGTCCCCATTTTGACTTTATTTGGTGTTATGTACCAGGGCCGTATCCAGGGGGGAGGGGTTCACCCCCCCCCCCCCCGAAATAAATTCCTGGATACGGACGTGCTATGACCATCTACGCCGTTCGATTGTCTGGAAGTGGGAGTGTTGAACAAACTTTGCCCCTGAAGTTTGACTTCTGTACACTTAGTAAGATAGACAAACATGAATGTCAAGTTGCAGATTTGAATACTGAGAAACCGAGACTTGATAATATTTCACGTCTGAACCGGATCCGATGAATGTAGGGGTGGGGGGAGGGGGCGGGGGGACGAAGGAGAGAAACGAAAATCTTATTACATCGGGATGAAACTTGGTGGGAAGAACAAGCACAAGCCTGGTAGAAGTAAGTAAGTAAGTATTTAATCGTGAGTAAACCAAACAAGGTATTTCACTCTATATACTAAACTAAAACTACATGACATCAAAAAAAAAACACTAATCTAATCATAAAGTCTCGACTGAAGAAAAGTGATGACGCAACCAATGATCACCAACTACGAAATTTCTAATCTCCTAGTTCTTTTTAAATTTCTAATTTCTAATATACTTATTACTCACTACTAAATTCAGACTAAAAGGAAAGCTAAGACCTAGTTGAGATAAACACAAATACAAGGACATTCGCTGAGTGTAATATAAAGGACATTCAAATAAAAGATGGCTGCAAGTTTCAGGAATTCGGCAACAATAACACAAGCTAGAAGGAGCTTTACCAATTCTATGCAGGAAACTATTAAGACGACAATGCCGGTAATAAATTGTGTCAACTGGTATTTTGGTTCAAAAGAAGAAGCAGCAATTAAATCATTTGTACTTGAAAAGAAACGGCTTGGCCAGTAGCTAACTGAATTTTGAAAATCACTATACCACATTTCATATAACTTAGATTTTAGAAACTGACGGTTTAAAATAAAATTATTATCAAAAATACTGTGTCCAAACAATTCAAAAAGAACTTCATCTGTAAAAATACTATGAAGAGATGATCTTTGAACTAAAGGGAAAGAAGGTGGAGTAAACATCGGCCAATTTTGAGGGCGGCCTTTGCGAGCATATCTTAATGCAGTCAGTTCAAAACCTCTAATGTGAATAGGTAACACGCCAGAAATAGCTGTTATTACTTCTGACTGTGCGCTACGAAAAGATTTGGAGATTGCCAACATCGAAATTCGTTGAGCTGATTTTAGTTTTCTCAGAATATGTTTTTTCTTAAGAGCAGCGATCCAAACTGGAACAGCATATAAAATTGTGCTTTCCACAACCGACTTGTACAGTTTCCTCAATGCAAAAGGTCTTAGGCCCCATGTTGTTTTTGCCGCACATAAAAGACGAGTTGAATATTGTTTAGCTGAATTAATTCTACTAACAACATGGTCTGTCCACAATAATTTTCTATCCAAAATAACGCCCAAATATTTAACTTTTTCTTTCACTTCAATAGTATCACCACCAAATTTCAGAGTGATTTTTGGAACTTTATGCTTATTAGTGAATAAAACAGCTTCAGTTTTATTTTGATCAAACTCAAGTTTATTTTTAACAGCCCATTGCTCAAACTTTGTAAACACTTTCTGAGCTATTTCTTCCAGTTGACAAATGCTTTCTGAACTTATTATCGCACAAATATCATCTGCGTAAGCTTGTATAATACAATTTTTGTCAATTTTCTCATTCAAAAGATCATTTATTTTATTTATTTTTATAACCCGCTGAAAAGACAGAATAGCGGAGTACAAACAAGGAAAAACAACACAAAACACTAAAATACACTAAAATTCACTCTAGAAGAAGGGACAAGCCGTGATGTGCAGGGAAGCTGAGATGGGACGTTGTGGACAATTTTTTACTTATGGCCGAAAGTTTCAGCGATATATCCGGAAGCTTGTAACGCGAAATCAGATGTCTGTTTTTATACCAGGGGGGTAGGAAAAGGAGGAATTTTGCATATCGGTAATAACAAGAACGGAGGGAATGAAGATCTTTTTTCTTTAAAACTGAAGAAAGGCCAGAAAGAAATAAAATAGAATGGTCAGTAAAACTGCTGTAAAGTTTACTAAGGGCTTTTTTATTGTATTTCCCACGATTAGCAACGATCTTCGAGTATGATACTTGAATCTTTCTTTTAGCATTATTAACCGATTGAGACCGGAACGATTTGAGGCTGTTAGTAATGTGGATGCCCAACCACCCAAGAGATGTGACAAGGGGGATAGTCTTAGTTGGGAGAATAAGCGGCTCTTGGTTATGTTCATTAACCACAAAAATGGAGATACAATTCCACCCTGAGGACATGATTTTTCCAGAGCTCTTGAAACTTCATTTTGGTATATAACTACACCGGACCGGCTGGAATTCCGGTGATCGCAACTTCAGGTACTTCCAGATGTGCTACGACGATGAAACTTGACTCGAACATTAGAGACTTTACAAGTTTGGCTTAGAAATTATCACTTCCCAGATCCGAGCATCCCTTAAAGTACTCATCTTCACCGCAAAGTACAAAGAATACTTTTCGGCTAAATATGCATTTTTATGTACCACATGAGCCCAGATCATTTTTGCCCCAAGGTTTTTACTTAGAATTCAGATTCTAGCTCCCTGAAATGCGTATCTTAACCGCAAAGTTAAATTACTAGTTTTTTTTTACAAAACGATGAATTTCGTGACCTCCGAGGGCCCATGATCTTTGTGCCGCAAGGGTTCTGCTTAAAAAGCAATTTCTAGCACCCTTAAGTGCGCATCTTAACCCAAAAGTAAAAAAGAAATACTTTTGACCAAACGATATATATTCATGATCCCAAAGGGCCCATGACGTTTTTGCCTCAAGGGTTTTGCTTACAAACAATACTTTTGAGTAAAATATATATCTTCATGATCCCGATGAGACTATCATCATTTTTGCTTCAAGGATTTTGAGCGCCTTTAAAGTGCACATCACCACAGCCAAGGGCAAAGAATAAAATACTTTTTACCACACGATCCAGGATACAGGATCATTCTTATCTCAAGGGTTTTGCTTACAAATGATCACAACAAACCCACGAATTGGCAAATTACTACTTTCATCCTCCGACCCAGCCTTGCAAGTGCCATATTCATTCACTTATTTATTTCCCTCAAAGAATATATAATGAGGAGTACTAGAATAAATTTAAAAAGACTGTCACAAATAACTTTCAAAACAATTAATAACAATTGACGTACTTTAAACAACACACTGTACTTACTTAACTATTAACTACTTAACTATAAGTAAGTAAGTAAGTAATGTATTTCTAACACGCCAAGCGGAGTAAATATAAGAAAATAAATAAAAGACACAAAGACACAGAAAAAGACACTAATTTTTCAATTTTAGGCCAGGAAGCAGTGTAAAAGGTCGTGCGCTGTTTCGGCTATGATTTTGATAGCGACGAAGAAACATCCAAAAGCTTCTATTAAATTATGAGCTTCTAACTTTTTTTTTTTAAATATAGCCAAATGAAACGGCTACAAATTACCACGGAAAACGCCTTAGGTTTCCGCCTATTCCTTTTCAAAAATATATCCTACTTCCCATTTGGACACCTTTCCACCCAGGAAGATTAACAACAGCAGCAAGGGCGCCCCATGAAGACACTTTATGAGGATCACTGAGTTTGTATGCAGAGGCTAAAGAGATTTGGGGCGAAGAAATTTATGTTAAAGCGGGTCTAAAAAAAGAGGAAATGAAATTAATTTTAAATATGAGGGCTGATAGCTTGCCACTTGGTGAAAGAAGAAAGTATTTGGGAAGTGTTAGGGAGAAATCTGGTCCTTACTTTTGTCCAATGTACTGTGAGGGAGATGAGAATCTAATTCATTTTATGTGTGGTTGTGATGAAATTGAGGATCTGAGGGAGGATATTTTTAAGGAAGGGTTTTATGGGAGGAAGTGGTTGTTAAATAGTATGCGGGGTAGGGATTTTTTTAGTATGAGAAACCTGGCTAGGTTCCTCAGAGTGGCCAGTCTGCACAGGGAAAAGTGTTTGAGTGTAGTAGTGTGACCGTTTATTTTGTATTTACATGTTGTTATTTATATGTGTTTGTTATGGCCTTTGAGCTCTGAAGACAAATAAATATCAAAGCAAATATCAAACATCGTGGGTGGTGACAATTGTCAGGTGTTTCATATCTCTCTTGGCATGCTAGGGGGTTCCATTTTGATTGACAGAACAAATAGGGGTCGCCAGGGCTTCCCACCCTTGGATTGTGGGTGATTGTTTTGTTATAAGCGTTGAAGGAGATAAGGGGGACATTGGGCTGTTTGGCTTAAGAACCAACCGCTGTGTGGGTGGCTAGAGGACCCTTCTTGCTTGTTCTGCCTTATGTAATATACCGAGCTTCCTTATGTACTTATAAGCTTCTGAAATCCCCGACTTTCCCTATTGTTTCGTTTTGTGTCTATGAAGTTTTAGCGCTTTTTCGGCCGTGTCGAGTTTTTTCGTCTCGCAACGCAATGTTTGCCGGAACCTTCAATGTCCGCTAAAAACTCTTTCAAACATAAGGAAATGAGAAACTTCTGTTTGTTACTTCTTTTATTTGCTTCGTTTTCCATTCGTTTTTACTATAGCCTGGTCATTTTTCAAATCTTTTACGTCGGAGAGCAGGAAGGGCTGGATCAAGACAAGGTCTAACAAGAAAATCGCTCGTTTCAGGGTGGATGTAATGGTATTGTTCGGGAAACGTTTCTATCTGACCCATTTCATAGTGAAAAGATCATTTCTAGTAATAGTTCTGCTTCAAATATCATTTCGAGTCCGCTTTAGGTACAGGTCTATGGGAAGGCTGTGTGATTCATATTTTTGGCTTTGAAAAGATTTTCAAAGGCAAGGTTGAGGGGAGGGATGCAACAGAGAGGTACGTCTGTGATATATGTAACCGGCCTTGATTGAACGACTACGAGCGTTGGGGGGGGGGTTATTCTGTTAGACTTGCGAATTAACTGGACCCCTGTGGTCTTGGAATAAGTATAGCATCCATTTAGAGTACTAAACTGATTAGATTTATGCAAAATTTGCAGGACGTCTCAGGAGACCTGAATTAGTGGCTCGGGTTAGATCTACCTTTATTTATTAATCACCCTCAGACAAGACCATTCAGGGGAGTGGAACAAGAATAATTAAGCGACAGAAGTAACGTCAGCGAGCACAAGACCTCCCATTAATTTTCCGAGAATCGAGAGAGGATGCCGACTTGATATCCTGCTTCTAAACTAAGCTCATGCGTTGCAGAAAAGGCATAACTTTTTGGTCGCCTTTTCACTCGCCGTTTCGACGGCTTTTTACTTCTTTGGCGTTTTCGTTAAATGGTCCGAAGCGCTGTTTGACAACTTTTACTGATTTTTTTCATATCAAAAAGACAAACGCCCAATTTTGCCTTCTCCCTCGCCTTCTTGCATAAGATAAAACTTGGTAGCTGACTAAGTTACGCTCCCCTTTGGGCTTTTACCTCACCTTTAACCAGTTTACTCCAATATTCATTAAAAAAAATGGATTTGATTGACTGTCTTGGATTTCGAAGACGGAAAATCTACAGTTTTGAGTACTAAGCATAAGTAAAAAGGTATTTTGCCTTTTTATTCAAGAAAAGGGGAAGATCCTTAACAAGAACGGTGACTTAAACGGTGATTGAAAAAAAGCGAAAACGTTCAAAAAGGCTAAAGGCCAAAGGTGAAAGTGGAAAGGCAATACTCGGGTCTGTAGCTGCAGTTCCTTGTGTTAAATGTTACGTTAAATGCCGAGGATATTTCTGTTCAGGCCCTTTTAACTGTTATGTTTGAGACAAAACTTTATAACCCCTTTCGCGAAAAAAGTTATTATTATTATTTATTTGGACCCTTCAAAACTGAAGAGTAATGTATAAAAAGGAAAAAATATAAAAAGGTTTTTGAAGTAAAGTGAAGTGGAATGAAGTGAAGTAAAAAATATCTGGATCTGAAATCTGAATCCGAATCTAGCGTACTGAGACTTTCGTATGCAAGCCCATCATTAGGCAGGGAGGAAGCAGCTCAGGGCAAAACAAAACGACCTGTCGCCAACACGCGACTCTTTACCATAATCGTATCGCTTAATCGTAAGCTATACTAAAAGTTCTTGCGCCGAAAAAGATCATACTCTCTACCATTTCCACTCGTAAATTTGAAGTTTTTCTGAAATTTAACTATGCACTATACTGTAGGCTACAGTAGCCTACAGTAGTAGGCTACTGTAACGACGTCTCTGAACACAGGAGCCAAGGAATTCGAAAACAATTATCATATTTACATATACTTTTTGCTGTTGGAACAAATTGGAAGGGTCAGTTTGCTTCCTCCACTGAATCATTTTGTTTATAATTTTCGTAGGCTACGCTAAGGAATTATATTTGGCTCCAGGGGTTGCCCACTCTCGATTTGAGTGTACAGCAAGAG
>JAKZAP010000102.1:0-61832 GCA_023053575.1 Branchinecta lynchi | reverse complement strand
GCGGGAAAACCAACCTTGTGGGAAAACCAACCTTGTGGGGAAACAAACCTTTCGGGAAAACCTACCTTGTGGGAAAACAAACCTTGTGGGGAAACAAACCTTGCGGGAAAACCAACCTTTGGGGAAAACAAAACTTGTGGGGAAACAAACCTAGTGGGAAAACAAACCTTGTGAGAAAACAATCCTTGTGGGAAAACAAACCTTGTGGGAAAACAAACCCTGTGAGGGGTTTGTTCACAATTTTGTGGCCCCCTCTCCTTTGGCGGATCAGTCGGTAGCCTTCACTGACCGACTATTGTCTTAATTTGAGTTTTATGATCGTGGGAACTTGACCTCGAAACATCTGGCAGAGATTCGCATCTTCCGAGCGGTGGGATCTCTGACGATTGAAACGGGCCATTAGTAATAATTAGTAAAAGGTACTAGGTTCATCTAAATGTCTCCTGCGACCAAATATGAATTAACAGCGGAAAAGCAGGTCAATTCCCACGATTACAGGCTTGATAAATCACGGAGGAATTAAGGGACAGTTCTGTTCTGTTCAGTTTACTTTCAGCCTATCTACACCAAGAGGAAGGCGAGACGATAAGGGAATTTGTTCCAACAGAAAAAAAAACATTGTTTACAAGAAATACACTAAACAAATAATAGGGTTTGTGCGCTTGCTCTTCCACATTTTCCCCTGACTTTTCCCTGACTTCCCGGACCTTTTTTGGTGATTTTCCCTGACCTTTTCCACCAGTTTTCCAACACCTTTCGATTACCTCAGTGAACAAATTAACTCATTTATAGCTTGTTCAGACGGGACTGAAATAAGCGCGTAAACAGCGGCTGATCTGTTCAGACGACAGATCACTGTTTGGGGTTGACGGGAGAATTAAAAAGAAAAACCTAATTCCGAATATTCTTTTTGTTTGTTACAAAATATATAAAATTAACACAAACATCTTGTGAGTTTGTCAAAGTCAAAATGTAGTTGATTTGTAGTCTTTAGAGTAGGTAAAAGCCACAAATTGAATATTGACAGATTTCAGGCGAATCGCTAAATTTCAAGTTAAAAAGCAAATACAATTAATTTAAATACTTTTGTTTTTGAAACTGAACATCAAATATAACTAATAATAGATATAAATAATACGAGAATACAATGCAATCATTTAGTGTTGTTCAGTCACTTTTCAGTGAAGGTCGAATGGGAAAATTATTCAAATTATTGTTTTATCTAAGAAAAACATTGAAAAAAGTATCAGACATAAACAGAACATACGCCATTGAAATTAGAAAATTATTCTACCTTTTTTTCGAAATCCTCCTTGTATGCTCAATGTAAAAATCATGTTATGTTCAGATTGCTCTGACAGAGTTTGAACTGGATTGACCTAAAACTCTCCAATCTTGACTAATTCCCCTAATTACAGTCTGTTTACTGTCCCTCGAGTCATCAAAGGTCACATTCCAAAGGATTTAGTTTATCCCGATCGGTGACCGCGAAGAAAATAAGCGCCTATTTGGAAAACCAGCGGCTGATTTTTGGAATTTTTTCAACCGCTATTTACGCGCGTAAATCAGCCGCTGATCGAGAATCGGCCGCTGTTTCAGCTCTGTGTGAACAAGCTATTAGCCGGTTGCTTAATTTCCGTTTTTGAACGCCGTCGAAGTTCACCGTTTGCTTAATTAGTGTTTTTACGACTCCGGCGATCCTTGCCAGGTTGACGTTTCTTCGACGATTCAAGCCAACTTCCAACTTGCTAGCGCACGAAGTTGGACGGTCAGAGTTTGAAGGACGAAGGAACTGTGACCGGCGACCAAAAACGGTATTTAAGCAGAGACCTTTGAGGTTGAAGGTAACTTCAAACTTCGATCAAAAACGCAACTAATGCCCAACATGCTGATCGTCAGCGTTGGACAGCTCCAATTTCCTTCGTGGAGACCTGATGGAGTATGGAATACCAAATAGGACAAAATGTTCCAAACGAAAAAATCATAGGTAAAAATCAGGAGTAAATATCACAGGGAAATACAAATAAAATAGATATTAACTGAAGATGGAAAGAAATCAATGGTAGAATTCACTAGGAGAAATCATGCGGAAAATTCATGGGGAAAAATCACGGGTAAAATTCACGCAACTTCGATCAAATTTCACGAGGAGAAATCAACAGAAAAATTCACGGGGAAATATCAAAGGGAAATTTCACGGTGCCGCTAATTTAAAAAGATAATCAATTGTAAAATTCACAGGGAAATATGAAGGGTGAAATTCACTAGGAAATATCAAAGGTAAAATTTACTGGAGAATATCATGGGAAAAATTCATTGGGAAAAATCAAGGGGAAAATTCACGCAATTTCGAACAGATTTCACCAGGAGAAATCAACTGTAAAATTCACGGGGAAATATCAAATAGCTTGTTCAGACGGGACTGAAATAAGCGCGTAAACAGCGGCTGATCTGTTCAGACGACGGATCAACTGTTTGGGGTTGACGGGAGAATTAAAAAGAAAAACCTAACTCTGAATGTTCTTTTTGTTTGTAACAGAATATATAAAATTAACACAAACATCTTGTGAGTTTGTCAAAGTCAAATATAGTTGATTTGTAGTCTTTAGAGTAGATAAAAGCCATAAATCGAATATTGACAGATTTCAGGTGACTAGGTAAATTTCAAGTTAAAAAGCAAATAAAGTTAATTTAAATATTTTTGTTTTTAAAACTGAACATCAAATATAACTAATAATAAATATAAAGTTCAGTCACTTTTCAGTGAAGGTTGAATTGAAAAATTATTCAAATTACTGTATTATCTAAGAAAAACATTTAAAAAAATATCAGACATAAACAGAGCATACGCTATTGAAATTAGAAAATTATTGTACCTTTTTTTCGAAATCATTTAGTAATCCTTGTATGCTAAACGTAAAAATCATGTTTTGTTCACATTGCTCTGACAGAATTTGAACTGGATTGACCTAAAACTTGCCGAGCTTGGCTTATTCCCCTAATTACAGTCTGTTTACAGTCCCTAGAGTCATCAAAGGTCACATTCCAAAAGATTTAGTTTATCCCGATCGGTGACCGCGACGAAAATAAGCGCCTATTTGGAAAATCAGCGGCTGATTTTTGGAATTTTTTCAACCGCTATTTACGCACGTAAATCAGCCGCTGATCGGGAATCGGCCGCTGTTTCAGCCCCGTGTGAACAAGCTATTACTGAAAAAACAAGAGCTGGAAGCTCATATGGCACTTGCAAGGCTGGGTAAGAGGATTAAAGTATGGACTCGTCAATCCATGGGTTTGTTGCGATCCGTACGTAAGCAAAATCCTTGAGATAAGAATGGTCATGGGTCCTTGGAAATCACGTGAATGTATTATTCGTAAAATCTTTTTTATTTACGCATTTGGCCGTGATGATGCGCACTTTAAGGGCGCTAGAAATTCATCTGTAATGAACACCCTTGAAGCACAAATGATGATAAGCTCATTGGAATCAAGAAAATGTATATTTTGCTCAAAATTATTGTTTGTATTTTAAGAAACTCAGCTGTAAGCAAAACCCGTGAGGCAAAAACCAACTGTCGGGCACACTCTGTACCGGGGAGTAGGGCACACTTCGGGCACAGTCGGGCACAGTTGGGCACACGTCGGGCACAGTCGCTTATTTTGCTCCTTAGACGGCTCGACTTCTGCTGCGGCTTTGTCAATTTAGTATCTTCGCAGTGTTAGAAGAAAATATCAACATCTCATTGGGGCTCTGTAGTCCTAAATGTAGGGGTGGGGGAGGGGGTTCAAATTAAGAGACAAACAAAATATGTTTAAACAGCTAATGTGATAGTCGATAATGGGGTAAGAAGACATGCTGAACACGATGGTGAAAACCGTTTTCTCGCCAGACAAGTAGTTCGTCCGGAATCCAACAAAAACCGGAAAGCTGGTTAAAAGTAACAGTTTCATTTGAAATTGATTAAATGTTCGATGTAAGGGTAAGAAGACATTCTGAACACTTATGTGAAAATCATTTTCTACCCGGACAACTAGTTCACCCGGAATCTAGGAATCCGGTCGGAACCGGAAAATTTGTTAAAAGCAAAACTTTTATCTGAAGTTGATTAGATGACAGATTTAGAGGTAAGAAGAGACGCTGATATAGGCGCTGCATATCACAATCATTTTTAACCCGGACATATAATTCGTCCGGAACCCGGTTGTAACCGGAATTTCTTGTATAAGTTAAATTTTATTTGAAGTTGATTAGATGTTCTTTATAGGGATTAGGAGATACGCTGAGTTCGTTACTGAATTTTCTTTTTTTGCTGAACGAGTAGTTCACTCGGAATTCGGCCGAAACCAGAAATTTGGCAGAAGTAAAGCAAGAAGTTTCGGTTAGTATCATCAAAATAGATATGGCTTATATAGGTTTATCAGACCATGGTTTTCTCTGATGATTAGCCTGGCGAAGACAAGACCCAGTTGTCTGAATCAAATATTAGATTTTTGGGATCCCATCGAAACCTTTGGTCTTGTTATATTTGAGGCTTATGTTGGTACACCCCCATCTTCTTGGTTTAAGGTGCTGTTTTGGGTTTTAATTGGGATCCCAAAACGGAAGTGGACGGATACCTATGACATCGCAAAAGTTGTCCGTCTGTCCGTCCGTCTTGGAGCACGATAACTCTCGAAGGGAATGATATACTTTGATGAAACTTGGTGTGAGGGTTCTTTGGGTCAAGAGTAAGGTCAGGTTCATAGAAAGGCTCTGTAGCCCTGTATTTCGGGGGGGGGAGGGCAAATAGGGCAAACAAATATTTTTAAACAGCTAATGCGATAGTCGATTATGGGGTAAGAGAAAATGCTAAACACGATGACGAAAACCATTTTCTCGCAGGACAGGCAGTTCGTCCGGAATCCGGCGAAAACCGGAAAGTTGGTTAAAAGTAAAAGATGTATTTGAAGTTTATTAGATGTTTGATTTAGGGGTTAAAAGATATGGTGAACACGATGATGAAAAATACTTTTTCGCCGGACAAGTAGTTCGTCCAGAATCCGACAAAAGCAGGAAAGTTGGTTAAAAGTAAAAGCTTTATTTGAAGTTTATCAGATGTTCGATTTAAGGGTAAGAAGACACACTGAACACTTATATGAAAAGCATTGTCTACGCGGACAACTAGTTCGCCAGGAATCAGTCAGCTAAAAATCCTATATTCTTCAATAAAGTGGTGTCAGGGTTGAATACTCCTTGAGCCCAAGCTGACTTTGAAACATATAGTCAAATAGTGCATAAAACGGATCAGCCACGGTATTTGGCAGCAATATTTCGATCCTTATTGAAAGGGTCCTCGTCAGGCTGTCAGTGAAGGCAGAAATATCGCTGCCAAAGCATCGTCGCTGGCCCATCCGTTTTATGCAATATTTGAACATCCGTCAAGGTTATTCGTCGTAAACCGGTAAAATGATTTGCTTCTGTTCTTTGGCTTGATGTGATCGACCCAGCTTCCACAACATCGAATAACTTCCGGGCTCACTAATGACATTATAAGTATTTGCAAGGGTTTTACATAGTAGCTTGAAAAAAGGGTTTTTAATTGGAAAAACGTGTTTGAAATACGGGCGGCAGGGGCAATCTTCGTCCGAAATTCTCGGAAAAGGAGTTTTTTAGGGGAAAAACGCACGCGAAAATAAAAATTGAAAAGCTAAATTGAAATTATTTACAGTATGGTTCAGTAATTGATGAGTCGTAGTGTGCATGATTACAAGATTAAAAGGTGTTTTTGACACCTAGCGGTATTTTTAGTGTTAAAAACGGTCCAAATATGCCAAAAAAAAAAACAAATTTTAGGCCTTCCGGCCGATAAGGGGGTGGCATTCGGCCGCAAATATTTTCACTGAGCTGTTGCCCCTCCCGAAAATAATCGGAATATACGCTACTGGTTTTATATATTGTGTAGCCTGTTTGTAACATGTTTTTCCGTTACTCTACTGTGCATATATGCCTACAGTTAATATACTTTGTGTCCATGACCCGTTACGTCAAGATTTGAAGATTCGTCGTTTTGAAAAAATTTTGATTGTAAACGGACGACTTTGGTACTCAATCGGGCACTGTCGGGCAAAGTCGGGCACACATCGGAAAACGTCGGGCACAGATCGGGCACAGCCGGCACACGTCGGGCACAGTCGGGCACACTCAATTGTCGGGCACACCTGTACCCCAATTTTCGGAGTTGGCAACCCCTCGGCGATAACAGCCCATGGTATGGAAACGAAATGAAAAAAGTGTGTTTCTGGAGAAAAGAAGGGACTGAAACTACAAGAAATGAAAATTCCAAAATACATTCCAAACGTCTGGTCGCTTATTCAGTGCTCTGCCAGACGATACCAAATGTATAGCGACAGAGTTTACCCAGTAGGTTGACAGCCAGTTGGCAGATAAGACACTTTTTTTCTTATTTAGCCTACCTAGAAAACGGTGTGTCGGCTTTGAAAAGTGTTCCAAACATATTGTAGCCCGTAAAAATGGGTATCTTGGAATTTTCCGCCACCGTCAATTTGGCTTTACACGCTTAAAACAGATATCGTCAATTAACACGGGAAAAGCGTATACCTGCTTTTTATGAGTTTTAAAGTACCGTTCCGCCTTAATAAGTGGAAAACCTGTCATCTGTGTCCCAGGTAATGGAGGTTTTGCATATGTTTCAGCAGCAGAAAGTGACAGTGACTAACCAACACTTGTGTAGACATAGTAAAAAGTCGAATCGATAGGGTAGTGCGTCACTTTCCCTTTCTGCTGCTATAACATATGTAAAACCTCCATTAACCTGGGATACAGATGACAGGTTTTCCACTTACTAACCTGTGGATCTATTTTACCATGTCTGATCCAAGTGATGACCGTGAGGCATGGGGGATTAGCAGAAACTATTCCGCTTGGAAGCGTTGAACAGGAATATAGCAAATTGGGTCATGTCTTCGCCAGACTCATTGAACGCTTTTACTATTAAAATTCAGAAAAGATTAAGGCCAAATAGCTAATCATCTGAGAAAACAAAGTTCAGATTTGGATTCAGCATGTGTGTTTACCCCTATAAGTTATATCTGTTTTAACGAAAACTTCCTGTCACTTTTGCCAATTTCCCGGTTTCGGTCGAATTGCGAAACTACTTGTCCGGCAAAAAAGAAAGCTAAAAAACGAACTCAGCGTGGTATCTTTTTTCCCCAATACTGAACATCTAATCAACTTCAAATAAAAAAATTTCCGGCTCCAGCCAGATTCCAGTCGAACTGTATGTCCGGGTAAAAAATGATTATCATACACGGATTCAGCTTATCCGGGTAGAAAATTGTTTTCACCATCGTTTTCAGCATGTCTTCTTACCTTAAATCAAACATCTAATCAACTTCAAATAAAACTTTTAACAGATTTTCCGGTTTTGGCCGGATTCCGGGGTAACTACTTGTCCGGCGAAAAACTGATTTTCGCCATCATGTTCAACATGTCTTCTTACCTCTAAATCGAACATCTAATCAACTTCAAATAAAACTTTTACTTTTAACAAACTTTCCGGTTTTGGCCGGATTCCGGGCGAACTACTTGTCTGATGACCAACTGGTTTTCATCATCAAGTTCAGCATGTCTCCTTACCCCAAAATCGACTATCACATTATCTGTTTAAAAATATTTAATTTTCTCTTAATTTAAACCCCCTCCCCACCCCTAAATGTAGGGCTACAGAGCCCATCTACGAACTTGACCTTACTCTTGACCCAAAGAATCCTCACACCAAGTTTCATCAAAATATCTCGTTCCCTTCGAGAGTTACAGTGCGCACAGACGGACGGACGGACAGACGGACAACTTTTGTGATATCATAGGTATCCCTTCACTTACGTTTTGGTATCCCAAAAAAGTAGCAGCCTCTTCAAAATATTTTTAATTATGAACAACCTATGAACCAGTCGTCTTTTTAGTCTCGCATTCTTTATATTTATTATTATTAATATTTTCTGTTCTCAATTAAAAACAAAAATATATAAATGAATTTTATTTGCTTTTGAACATAAAATCCAAAGACTACAAGTCAACTATATTTGACTTTGAATAACTCACAAGATGTTTTTGTTAATTTCTAGATTTTGTTACAAACAAAAAGAATATTCGGAATTAGGTTTTTTCTTTTTAATTCTCCCGTTAACCAAAAACATTTGGTCCATCATCTGAACACATCAGCCGCGCTCATTTCGGTCCCATGTGAATTTTGCATCTTTCGTTGTCTTTTCCGCTCTGGCCGCAGTTTATCACAAACCAAGAATTCCCAGTTTCTGGCTGATAACACAAGCCAGGAATTCATGTTTTGCATAGCTTGCTTTGAGTAGTTTACCATAAACCAAGAATTCCCGGATTTTGGATTGTTGGCTTTCAGCAGTTACCATAATCCAAAAATTCCTGCATCAGGACAGGGATACAAGTCACAAAATTCAACGTTCGGCCCAGTACTTCAAATTTTATGAGACATACCGTTGAAATCAGCTACGGCAATTTGCGAATAATCTGTTATGATTTAGAAGACGTTATGCATGAACGTTATAGGAAAAATTCAGCAGATGCTTTTTGGCGGGTTTTTCGTCTCTTCCTGGCAATGCTTGCTATACTATAATTCCTAACATACGTCTGTTCTGTTTATGTCTAATATTTGTTTCGTTGTTTTTCTTTTTTAAAAATAATTTAAATAATTTTTCCATTCAACGTTCACTGAAAAATGACTGAATAACACTAAAATAATTGCATTTTGGTCTCGCATTCTTTATATTAATTATTATTAATATTTTATGTTCTCATTTAAAAACAAAAGTATATAAATGAATTTTATTTGATTTTGAACATAAAATTGTCGAGTAGCCTATAATCTGTCAATATTCAATTTGTGACTTTGGGTTATTCTAAGTCAACTATATTTGACTTTGAATAACTCACAAGAATTTTTTTATTTCTATATTTTGTTACTAACAAAAAGAATATTCGGAATTCGGTTTTTCTTTTTATTGTCCCGTCAACCCCAAACAGTTGATCCGTCGTCTGACCACATCAGCCGCTGTCTACGCGCTTATTCGGTCCCGCGTGAACAAGCTATAAGCAATCCGCGAAACAATCAGTATTTTGCATCTTGCTTGTCCTTTCCTCTCTCGGCAGTTTATTATAAACCAAGAATTCCCAGTTTCTGGCTGATTAACACAAACCAAGAATTCATGTTTTGGATAGCTTGCTTTAAGTCGTTACCATAAACCAAGAATTCCCGGATTTTGGATTGTTGGCTTTCAGCAGTTACCATTATCCAAAAATTTCCTGTATCAGGACAGGATACAAGTCACAAGTTTCCAAACCCAGTACTTACAATTTTATGAGACATACCATTGAAATCAGCTACGGCAATTTGCGAATAATCTGTTGTGATTCAGAAGAAGTTATGGATGAATAAAAAATATGCATGAACGTTATAGGAAAAATTCAGCAGATGCTTTTGGCGGGTTCTTCTCTTCCTGGCAATGCTTGCTATGCTATAATTCCTAACACACGTCTGTTCGGTTTATGTCTAGTATCTGTTTTCGTTGTTTTCTTTAGAAAAATATTTTAAAGAATTTTTCCATTCAACGTTCACTGAAAAATGACTGAATAACATTGAAATAATTGCATTTTGTTCTCGCATTCTTTATATTTATTATTATTAATATTTTATGTTCTCATTTAAAATCAAAAATATATCAAAAGAATTTTATTTGCTTTTGAATATTCAATTTGTGACTTTGAGTTATTCGAAGTCAACTATATTGACTTCAACTATAGTCAACTATATTGTTTTTCTTTTTATTCTCCCGTCAAGCCCAAACAGTTGATCCGTCGTCTGACCACATCGGCCGCTGTTTGCGCGCTTATTTTGGTCCCGCGTGAACAAGCTATAAGCAGTCCGCGAAACAATCAGAATTTTGCATCTTGCTTGTCCTTTCCGCTCTCGGCAGTTTATTATAAGCCAGGAATTCCCAGTTTCTGGCTGATTAACACAAACCAGGAATTCATGTTTTGGATAGCTTGCTTTGAGTCCTTTACCATAAACCAAGAATTCCCGGATTTTGGATTGTTGGCTTTCAGCAGTTACCATAAACCAAGAATTCCTGCATTAGCATACAAGTCACAACGTTGAGCAATTTGAAATTTGCGAATAATCTGTTGTGATTTAGAAGACGTTGTGCATGAATCGTTAACGTATGCATCGTTATAGGAAAAATTCAGCAGATGCTTTTTGGCGGGTTTTTCGTCTCTTCCTGGCAATGCTTGCTAGCTATAATTCCTAACATTTACAAATTACAACAGATTACATCCCAGGTGTTGTCTGTTGAAATTGCGCATCCCTGGGTTATCTTTTGTAACAATTTCCGGCAGTGAAGGTAGCAGAAACGGTTAGTGTTTCCCGGATTAGCTAATCTGGCGGAGTTAATAACGACCCTAGGATTTTGTCCGCTGCACAAAGCCCTTGCAAAATCGTGAGCACAACTGGATTTTGTTTTATTCTGAACAAAATGGATCAGAAACACTACATAAAAAATAAAAAAAAATTTGCATAGCTCCGGTGATAGCCGGCCACTCCGATGAAGTGCTTCACCAGAAGTATAAGTCACCCCAGCTGTCACCAGCGAACACCCTTAATTGGTTGACACACAATTAGAGTCGTCGCTCGAATCAAAAAACATTTTGTTTATTTCGGCTCTTCTTGGAAGGGTTCCTGTCCGGGCAGCTCTACAAAAAGTTCCGATTCTGTTGGCCGACGTTTCTCGTTCTCGATGTTCAGTGGCGTATTCACCCTTTCTGAAGACATAAAATTACGAGTTTGGTTAATCCTCCTGATCACCACAGCTCTCCCCAAACAACGACGTTGATTGGTTGACACAAAATTTTGAAAACGTTTCCGGAGATTCACTGGCGTGTTTTGGAATTGGTCATATAAATTCGGACCTTATAAAGAAACAAAATTCCGAGTTTAATTAGTCCTCTTGATAACCACCTCTACGTGTCGACGAAGAACCGCCGTGTACCTACCGGGAGTGCCTGGTGCGTCACCGCAGCTCTCCCATCCAACTCCGGTTGACCCAGGATCTGAGATACAAAATTGAGAGTTTAAGACACATTTAAATAGCGTCGCCACAGCCCTCCCCAACCAACGCCGTTGATTGGTTGACACAAAATTTGAGTCATCGTTTGGGCGACGTTTCTTGTTCTTCCCGAGATTCACTTACGTGTTTTTTTAACTTTATTAGCGAAAGTGCTGATCAAGTGAGGATTCGAGGGCAATTCGGCACAATTTTTGGCACGCAAATGGAGGAAATGATGCACTGAGTGGTGTTGCGGACATGAAACTTAGAAGGTACGAAGGTCATACGTTCTACACGATCCTTTTCAGGGTCCCGAACTGATTTGACCTCGGTGGAGGGAGCTGGAGGGGCATCGGAAACTTTTCCGGAAATGAAAACTTGCTGGGTTGGTAAGATAAGACGCTCTTGATGACGTATTCATGTGCCGAAAATGGATTGTGACACGTAAGCGGGAGCTCGAAGGGGGAATCCGGAACTTCTGAGGCATGCCTATAAGCATCCAACGAGTGGAATGATTAAGATGAAAAAGTCAGGGTACAAAGTTCAAATACCAGTGACCATTCACTCTGTGGTCAAAATAATAGTTTGTGTACTATAGTTACGGAACTCCCCTAGAATGAACAGACATCTCGTAGCTCTTGTTTTGTTGGGATCCCAAAACGTAAGTGGAGGGATACCTATGACATCGCAAAAATGTCCTTCTGTCTGTGAGCACAATAACTCTCGAAGAGAATGAGATATTTTTATGAAACTTGGTGTGAGGATTCTTTGGGTCAAGGGTAAGGTCAAGTTCGTAGATGGAATCTGTAGCTCTACATTATGGGGTGGGGGAGGGGGTTTCAAATTAAGGGGCAAGAACAAATATCTTTAAAAGCTATTGAGATAGTTGATTTAGGGGTAAGGAGACATGCTGAATCCGAATATGAAAGTATTTTGTTGCCGGACAAGTAGTTCACCCGGAAGCTAATAAAATCTTCATTCAGGGGAAAGGAGGTCCGCTGAATCCGTATCTGAACTTAGTTTTCTTGCTGGACAAATGGTGCATCACTAATTCGGCTGAACTGGAAATTTGGTTGGAGCTCAAAGTTGTTTCTGAAATCGATTAGAGATTCGGTAACCGGGCAAGGAGACATGCGGAGTCCATTTTTGAACTCTATCCTAACAGTACAAATATTCAAGGAGTCTGAAGAAGACTGAATGGCGAAGACATGACCCAACTGTTTCAATCAAACGTTAGATTTTTGGGATCCCACGAAACCTTTGGTCTTGTTTTTTCTTAAGACCAGCGTGGCTCTTTGGTGTAATTAATACAACCATCTTAATTATAACTTAATGTAAATGTCTAAGATCCTTCTATTATGAAACAAGACTAAAGGCTTCGATGGGATCCCACAACTTTTAATATTTCTTGGACAATTTTATCCAGACAATCGGGGCATTTAGAGAGAGATCTGGTCTTGTCAGGTCTTATCAATAATTAGCCGTCTGAAAATAAACATAAATGCACCGTAGCGGTATTTTCTGGAAAAATTACGACCAAACGGCTCAACTTCAGAGAAACTGTGACTTTTAGCAAATTTTCGGGTTTCGGCTGGATTCCGGCTGAACTATTTGCTCTGCGAGAAAATGATCATTACCCCTGCATCGACCTCTAATCAGCTTTATATAAAACTGTTCTTCTTGTTTTGGCCGGATTCCGGGCGAACTGTATGTGCGGACTTGTATATACAGATTCACCATGCACTCTTGCCCTGTATGGGACCTCTAATCAACTTCAAATAAAACCATTACCTTATAAACAATTTCCGGTTTTGGACGGATTCCGGGCGAACTGAATGTTTGGGGTGAAAATAATTTGCATATATGGATTCAGCATGTCTCCTTACTTTTGTATTAAAGGTTTTGTATCAAAAAGTTTCATCGGTTGGATATTCATTACTGGAGGAACAAGAGCTGTAAGCTAATGTGGCACTTGCACGGGTTGAGATGTATTGTTTGATCAAAAGTACTTTTTGACTTTGCGGTTTAGATGCGCACTCTAAGGGAGCTGGAACTTCATTTATAAGCAAAACCCTTGGAAAAAATGATAATGGGCTCATGGGGATCTGGGGATCATAAAAAAGTATAATTTGCTTAAAGTATTTTTCTTACTTTGCGGTCGAGATTAGTACTTCAAAGAATAGTCTGATTTGGACAGTGGCGATTTCTGAGCCAATCTTGTCGAATATCTAATATTCCAGCCAAGTTTAATCGTCCTAGCACATCTGGAAGTACCTTAACTCGCGATCACCAGAATTCCGGACCCCACTCACAACCTCCAACTTCCCCCACAGTGCCCGGAACCAATCCGATTCTGTAAATGATTTACCCAGAGCATCTGTTCCCACAAAGTTCCATCCCAATCTCTCCAGTCTAAGTGGGTCACATATCCCCCCCCAAAAAAAAATAGTCTTTGGATCCGATCTGGACATAGAAAGGTCACCAGAGACATGTCCTCTGTTCAATTACTAATTTCACTCGAATCCGATCACCGTTCCAAAGTTACACATGACTCAATATTCCGGATTCCCCCTCCCTCCACTCCCCCACGATTATTGGATCGATAATTTCTTTTATTTCCAAGTCAGTTTGACCCGGTCCCTGCTATACCTGCCAAGTTTCGCGTGAAACTGCCCAAAACCACCATCACCGGAATTCCCCCCCCCCCCCCGCGAGTGTCCGGATCCAGTCCAATTATGTAAACGATTTATCTAGAGCAGATGCTTGTTCTTCCCAGCAAGTTTCACTCATCCTTCAATTCTAACCGTTTCTCGAGATTTCTGCCCCCCCCCCCCCAACTCCTCCGTAGCTGTCGAATTCGGTCGAGACTTCAAATGTTCAACGAGTCTGGAGAAGACTGGATCTGGCGAAGACAAGACCCAATTGTGGATCAAATATTAATTTTTGGGATCCCATCGAAACTTTTGGTCTTGCTACGGTTTCGGATCCCACAGCGACTTGTAGCCTTGTTACTCGAAATTTTTTTTCCGATTTTCGAAGATCTTCAATGTTTTGTCTGTTAGACGCTTTTACTTGACGAGAAGTGACGCTTTTACTCGACAAGTGAATTAGCGAACTGGTTGCTTCAGGTGACTGCGAAAAAGCAGCAGCCAAAAGGTCATTCAGATGCAATTTAATGTCAGTCTCTCGAACCAATCCCCTCTGATGACCTCTGAGACATAGATAAACATCGCACAGAGGGAGTCCTTTGACTTTGACCTGT
Organism: Branchinecta lynchi; assembly: GCA_023053575.1. NCBI lineage: Eukaryota > Metazoa > Arthropoda > Branchiopoda > Anostraca > Branchinectidae > Branchinecta > Branchinecta lynchi. Next base: position 47,437 of record JAKZAP010000102.1, on the reverse strand, counting down.
TCACCGACCAAAACCCATGCTGAATCTGCAATAACGAGTTTCGACTACCGTTCCCCCTTAAAAAAGATTGGCTCGGCACGTACCCATGTTCAGTAGGTTCGTTTCTTCTAACTAAATGATGTATGGCTGACGGGTATCGCAGCTGAATGTATATTTATAATATTAACAAGCGATTAAATATCGATCTGAAATTCGTCCCAGTATAATCCCCCCCCCCAACTGTGGTCGTTTTGAACCGTAGGTGTTTTAATCGTTAGCATTTCCATCGCCTCATTATCAGCATCCGTCAGACAGAGATAGTCGTCTGAGATAGTACAATGTATCCATAAGTCAATGAACAGAAAAAAGAAGTTTTCTCTTTTAAAATTGGGGTAGTTAAAGTTTAACTGAAAAGCCAACTTATTTTTGAATCGTTTAATAGAATACCCTGTATTATTTAGATTCTGCTAAGGGATTTTTTTTTATTTTCCACCATCTGCTCTAGTAGTGAAGTTCAGAGTATCAGAATATTCAGGACTATTCAAAAATTGATTATTCGTGATTTAGTGGAGCAACGAAGTAACGCACGTTTTTCGGGACTTCAAGTATTTTAAATGAATTGATGGGTAACTAATTTGTCTTATCTCAACTCAACCCTTTTTGGTTAGACTTTAAGCTTTCACGTTTAATCGTTAGCATTTCGGATAGTTTACAGACTATGCATTTTACCGTTTTTGTAATTTACTGTTTTACGTGTTGTAGGGTAGTAAAGTTCAGCATCTTTGTATCATACGGATCGCATTTTATAAGAAATTTAGTTATATTTGACTGAAGCATCTTTGTTCACCAGTATATCTAGGGATAAAAAGATACCTACCATGGATTTTTCTACGTTCCATTCAAGGATAAAAATCGTCGATTTTGATCATATCACTTGATGTTTATTCCTAGTTTATTTCTACAGGTGAATATATTTGAGTCTAAATATGTATCGATCCAAGCGGCCAGCGAGGCGCTGGTCGCAATCAAATCCTATGTTAGGTCCTCATCATGTGTCGTTACGATTTACGTCACTACTGTACGGTATTCCGCCATAATTTGTACGACACCGCATATTTTGGAAGTTTTAGCTGATTTTAGGTTAACATAGCTCAGTTTAGCTAAGTCTAGCTCAGCATAAGCCCTAGCTAAAGGCCTAGGCCGCAGAAGCTCCTATGGCGTCACAAAAGATACAAAGATGCGTATCACTGGAGGTATTTCATCCTTATCGCGGCGCTTATCGTTTGAGGTTCTTTGATCATTAGATTTTGTTGGTACTTAGTTTGCGATAAACGTTACAAATCTGCCTGTTATGGTGTTTCAGATACCATTCGATTCTCTTGGTTGGTCAGGCATTTGTCGCTGTTTTTAGCCGTCACAATGGCAAAGATTCCTTGAATAATGTTTTACTCGTCTAGCTTTGCCGTTTCTCCGCCAGGCATGTTAAGGATTTACCAGTAGATGGCTGGTCAGTATATTGCAAGCTCATGCCAAACGAAATCTGAGGATTGTGAAGATGTCAGTAAGATTCTGGGTAAGATTAGTTCGTTAAAAGTTTACAAGACTGGTATAACCATACTTGAATACGTGGAGCAGGTGGTTCCAAATACATGGTTAACAGTTACTACTTAGAGGACAAAACAATGTAGCATATTCATTCAGGGCTTACCGACGAAACGTCCCCATGACAAAACGTCCCCGTGACAAAACGTCCCCATTACAAAACGTACCCGTGACAAAAGTCCCCTCGTCAAAACGTCCCCAAGCGTAGATTTTTAAGTTCGCCTCGATCTTTAGGTGCATAACAGAGGTAAAATAGCTTCAGAGTGTGCATTACAGATGTGGGAACATTCCTTATAACCAGGTAAGATCGGACATAGGACCGGTTGCTTCATAAATGTATTGTTTTCAGTTAAAATGTGTAGTGTAATACGCCTTGCAATTGACTCGTAACTGATCAGTTCTAGGTCATTTGAACCAACCTGCACAATTTGGGGAGCACCAATATGCTCCTCAGAGAAGCTGTGGCTCAAAGAGAGTCAACAAGGAAAATGAAAAAGTAAGCGTAGTGCTGTTATGCTGGATAAAAATGACATGGGAAGCGAGGAAACAGAAAGCGTATGGAACGATTTGTTAGGTAAAGAGACACAGTGAATCTAGGTTAGACCGGTCTGATCCTTTAATAAAATCTTTAGATAAGAAACATCACCAAATTAATTCTCGAACAAAAGCGAGATCGAGTTAGATCGCAGCGTAAACGAACACACAAAATAAACCAATTAAATAAGAGATAAACCGAGAACTGACAAACTACTAAATCTTTGCACTTTCTTTAAGAAATGGCTACTGCCGGGAGCAACACTTTGATTTGTTTCTTGAGTATCGCGGTTAAGTGCTGAAGTAGTCAAGACATCGTGGTTTTCAAAAGTTTATATTCCGAAACGATATTTTATCTGAACTGATGACGCAGTGAGTAGTCTCATAGGCCTGGGCATCCCTCTGAGATAAAAAAAAAAAAAAAATTCTACCGGTCAGATCCAGGGGTGGCCCGAAGCACTCAGACCAGGGGGGTGAGGCCCAACATTTCAACGACTCCTGGATCGTAATATACGACTCGCACGTACCGACAAAAGTGGACTGTTGCCACTACGAGGCAATGGCGCACATTCCCCACCAACAAATAATAGAGCCGGTGTAAAACTAGCTGCAATACATCAGCTGAAGTTATTCTTGTCATCAAAATTTGTGTATACACTCAAAAAAATATACTGAACTGGACGGACAAATGACAGGCCACACACCGAAAGTCCAACCATGGGAAGTTTCCCTCTACTTAGCGTAATAAGTCATGGCCAGATCTTAAAATTTTCCGTTCAGGAACCAAATTAACTTTCGTCATTACGGAACTTGTCGGTTTGGTCTCGACGCATTATTCATTTTCATGACCGTATTTTTCCTTGCTACGATCCGTCACCAACTATTTGATAAATAACCCGGTTCTCTGCAGGAATCTTCCGTCTTCAAGCGGACTTTGTTCGTCTTCCATACGGTTTCGACGAATTAAGATTATTTCCGTTGGGTGGCGGACAAATCCGGCTAAGCGCAGTAGGCGTGTTAACTGTAATATTCTTGGTAGTAAAAAAGGTTGTCAAACGGTGTTTTCCCGTTGACACACACCGTATTGTGATTTCGGAATATTACCGAACGACGGTGGACAATTTCCTGAAAGGAAAGCTAAGTAATTTATGTCGACTCCTGGGGGCACAGAATCTCAGTGCGGATACCAGTTATGGCAATAAAGGTCCCATTAGGTTCAACACTGAGGAATGTCAGGGTTATTCTTTGAACAAGTTCGGTCAAGAAGGCTCAACACAGTTTTAGGTAGAATAATATGTTTTCTTGTGAGAAGTGCAGGTAAGTTTTCGCCGGCGTCTTTTCTTTTACGAAGCGTGGTTTTATACATGCCCGTAACAGTGTGGGAAGTCTAAGATGGCATATTATGAAAGTCATGAGAAGAAACGCAGAAAGGTAAGCTTTTATTTCACAAATTGAAAAGGGGTCTGCAACGTTGTTTGGCTCTAGTGAGCCCAAGGAACGGAATGGGACTGAAGGAGTTGGGAAATCACGAGGCGTTTGCCCTCCCAATGCTTATAAATTTAGTGTCAAGCCCTTCTAGGACTTTTTTCGTGTCTCCGGTTCCATTGTAGCCTGGAGTATTGTATAGTATTGCTTTCCTTGGCTAATCCCATTAAGTATACTACCAAAGTAGCCTACTACTGATTATTTTCGACGAATCTACTAAAAAGGAAAACATACTGAAAGCTGCGACTGTTAGATGTCGCTAGGAAGCCTGGCCGTTAGAAGGTGATACTGATTTTCCGTTGTTTTTTGTTTTGTTTACAGGTGTTCAGGTTCAGAGTTTTCTGCTATTCTGCTGTGACAGAGTTTTTATCAGTGCAAAAAGCGAACAATGCTCAGCCGGCGTTGTTTGAAATCCAGCTGGACTCGGCGTAAAATCAGTTCAGAAATCCAACGGTTTGCCTAGTCAGAAATATCTCCCTATGCCAAAATTAAGCTTTGATTTCTTTTCCAGGAAGTCAGAGTGGAATTCAAACGCAGCAGCCATCCGAAGATAGTTGTGATAGGTAAGCAATTACCTCCATCCTAGCACTAACGACCGCATGCTAACCGTGTAGGAGAGCTCGGGGTTGACCCGGACACTTATATTCCTTTTGTCGCTAGAGCCCCATTTTTTGGCAGATTTACACCTTTTTTGTTGTCAAATGTGCAAGATGTCTGAGAGAATGGCTCGTATTTTTTTTCAGATTATTTCTACATCAGGTTTTTAAGTAAACATTTTTTTTTCAGTTGTCCGAATCAACGGAGTTGATTCGGTCATTACTTTAAATAACTTTGTATAAATATTAAAAAAGTGGAAAAGATAATACTGTAGCTGAAAGTAAACATGAAACTGAAGAAAAATGCTTCAAGATCAGCGGATACTGTGGAAGTCGAGGTTGTATTGAAATGAAAGTCGTTTATTTGCCCTTTCAGTTCCCTCAGTGGTTCCAGGGACTCCAAACTTAGGTCCCCAACTATTTGATTCTATAGAAAGAAGATTTTAGTCACACTCTTGGACAGAAAGAATATCTTCCGTTCTTTTTCTCGTTCAACTTTCCCACAAAATAAACTCCTTGGCTTAGACCTTTTCCCTAACCAAACTTCACAAGGACAAATTTGTCGTTTTAAGACCTTAAATTAATTAAACACAAAAATATAAATTCTTTACTTTATTGTTGTCAGTTCTACTAGCTAACTTTTCCCGGTTGTGCCCGTCTCTTCTTAGCGTTGTTTGTTTCGGTTTTGGTAATGAATAACGTTAACAAACAACACGATAAAGACTCTGATATCTTTTCCTATTTTTATTAACTCAGTTTCGAGTTTTTGTAACGTATCAATCAGTAAGCAAATACCCTTCAAAAGTGTCAAAACCAACTCCACCTTGACTGAAATAAGAAAATGGCGTACCACAGAAAAACTAATTGATCTGTCTCGAAAATACTAAGCAGACAATAAATCCCGATCACTAAACTATATATTGCCATTTAATTGCCTTCCAGTTACCACTAAACTTCGGAGTAGAGCTAGAGCTTTCTAACCTACCATGAGCTAAAAAGTTTTACCCCAAGAAAACCATTTCTTTTTACTTCCGTCAAAACCAGAAAAACAAGAAGGCAGACTGTCTATTTTTGAAAGACGGACATTTCTTCTACTAGAAGGTTTGATCCGGTATTTACGCAACGTATTAGAAGGCAAATGCCGAGGTCCTAAGTTTTGACGGTCAACAGCGACGTCTGAGGGCTAGTCAGGGGGAAGCTCGAGGAATCTAAGAAGCGCTAGATGTACCAGAATTGTTTGTTAAATGAATAATCATTTATTTTTAAGGTCATGCATCGACTGTCCGAAAAATTCTTTGTAGTGAAAGAGAGCACTTTAATATGCGAGGCAAGAAACGGGAAGATGGCGGTTGGCTCTTCTAGCTGTGTTTTACACATTTCAATGCCCCTACCCGAAAGCTGATTTCGCAACCATGCTTTTCATGCAAAAGAAGTAGCCCTGATCAATTTCTAGTGTCCAAGCCCAAAGTATGGATTTTGTTTATATCTAGTTCAAATTCTGTTTAGATCAGATCAAAACTTCGGCTCTGCTTTTCAGACTTTCTTCCTACCTTGTTGCCAGTTCCATTCGATTACGATTACGTTCCATCCCATTCAGTTCCGTAAAATTGTAAAATACAGTTTGTTAATATGTATTCATAACCCCACATGACTGAAGAAAAAATATTTGATAGTGCAAAACGGATACGTCAACTGAAGTTGGAAAAACGAACTTAAAAGTTTGTTTTTCCAACTTGATCGGCGCTGAGCCTGAAGGGGACCCTTGCCACGAACGGCCGAAATATAGCTCTAATAAAATTAAGCTGACGTATCTGTTTTGCACTATTCAATATGATTCGCAGTCAGCTTGGGCTGAAGGAATATTTATGAAGAAAAGATGATGAAGCAGACAGCATCTGATTTGGCGTCCTTTCCGACTTAGGTACACGAAGAAAGGTGCCGAAAAAGTCTTTCGGGGTTCATATCTGAAAGGTGAACACGATTCTCTGGTGTCAGTGAAGAATCAGCCCTTAAAGTTTACCTGAAAAGTTAGCTTATTTCTTACATCTGATAAATACACGGAATTGTTTTAGAACTAGAATGTCGGCTCTCATCCCTATTTGGTTAAACTTCAAACACTTTTAAAGAGAATGCGGAGTCAAATAGATTCCCACTCCGACGCAAATGAGCGGAGGGTAGGAAGTACGGGGAATATCACAATTCGTTACGTCGGCAAAGAGCTATATCGTAGCAAAGCCCCGGAGAAGCTATTTTGAAAGCGAAATCCGATTGGTTGTCTATCATTTTGACGTCACTGCAGAGCGGATTAGCACGCCTGCTGCACTTTTTCCTCTGATATGCGCAGCGACGAAGAGGGAAGTAGACGGGCACCAACTCAAACCTCAGCAAGTATCTCTACCTAAGCTCAGTTTTGTCGGGGTATCCACAGTCGCTGCATGGGACCAAAGTCTTATCTTATTTGTTCTTGGTACTAATAGCTGTTTTAGCCCATGTGTCCTAATGTCATCCTGTTTTCCAGGTTCATTGCTCAGATTGACGATATGGATGCGCCATGTATAGGGAAAAATATGTGCAGAGAGAGTGAATAAATACGGAAGTTTGCGAACATAGTACTTGTATAGTGTATTTCTCAATAAATATTGTGTATTTCTGTTCAGTCAATGAAAGAAGTTAGTCAAAGGAGACACGAATGCTTAGTAGGATATTTGTGTATGGAACGAAAGAAATGATCTGGGCAACGCTTTCAGGGCATACATATGCGCTGATGAACTAGAATATTCCCTGGGATTTCGGTTTGGGAAAGATTGCGACAGGCGGGTTTTTTTCCTGCTACGGAGACCTGACACGGGAGCGTACTACCAACAGAATATTTCCCGCAAACAGCGAGTAATTTAAGTGGCACGAACAAAATACTGACGCTGCGCACCGGTCGACTGTCTGTTCCTCTTTCCTGGCCACCAACAGAATTATTCCTGCTGCTACTTGGTCTCAAACGGAAATTTCCTGTCGATGATCGTTTTAAATGCGCGATCATTTCCGGCTGCAAGACGAATACTTCAGTCGTAGGTCTTGCAATGGACGGAAGATTGCCTGATTGAACCTGCTCGAAAACTGAAACTTTCTTGGTGGAGCCGGAACTTCACAAAGATTCTTTCCGTTTAAAACACCCTTTACTTCACTTAATATTTACGTTGTCAGACGGCCTCACTTAACGGAAAAATCCCACTGTCTAATAGACTGTAAACCGTGACTTTTCCGTGAATTCGCAAAAAAGCCTGACGGTAATCTACTCGTACCTGAACGGAAAAATTACTGTGAAAAAGTTGCCGGAAATCTTTCCGTTCAGAAACGGAATTTCGGCTGAGAAACTTTACATTTCAGCTTTCGCTAAAGGCGAATTTTTTTAATTTGCATTTATCTAGAAAGATTCTAGCCTTTAATGTGTTTCAAATCTAACAAATTCCAAGCCTAATCGCCAAGTAAATGACACACCGTTCCCCTAAATAGAGAATACAACGAAATGCGCCACAGGCGAAATTTTGTGAAACGCCGAGGAGCAGAGCGTCTTTTCGCGATCCCATTTACTGTGCAAATGCCTTATTACTAGGCTGCATGTAATAAATTCATTCATTCATTGAAAAGGAAAAAATAGCTACGAAATCACAAATCTGTCCGTCGGAAAAAGTGACAAAATAGTGGCCATAAAACAAAGTAGACACAAAGTAGATTAGTTCCGAATTAATAGCAAAATAGTAATTTTCACCTTAAAGACGCACTTATTAAGAAACAAAACGAGAAAATCAGGTTTGCCAGTACATTAAAAAAAAATCGGAATTTACGGACGTAAAGGCCGTCTTTCTGCGATCCAATGTAAAGTAAAGAATAGCTATTAAATCAGGACTAGGCCCGATAGAAACATCATGTCTTTCCCCAATGCAGCATATTCAACACCTGAAAGGTTTATATCTGCCTCGATCTTCATCTGAGACCTCACCACGAAATTAGGTCCGAGTCTCAATACGCGACAGAATATGTAATACACAGCAAATGAAGAACGCGAAGTTCGCTTTTATAATAGCTTAAACATCATAACTTGATCATTTTCGAGTTGTATGATTTTTCAGAATTTTACGAAGACTTTTCAGATGCGCTTTAACACTAGCATACAGGGTCGTCACGTATGGGGGGAGGGGGGCAATGTTGTTGGCCGGTCGGTAAAAAATATCTCAATCGGCGCGAAGCGCCGCGATTTTTCGTAGAAACAGTCAATTCTTTTTTTCGGAAACAGTCAACTTTTTTCAGAACAGTCGGTTTTTCGTAAGTCGACTTTTCTTAAAAACGGTCGTTTTTTCTTAAAATCAGTCCTTTTTATCGCAAAGAAAGTCGGTAAAAATGACCAACCGGTCGTTTTAAAGACCTTGCCCCCCCCCCCCCCCGGATAGTAACGGCTCTGTTAGTATAGAGGAAAAAAATTTACCTCTCGATTAGCATGAGCTGTTCCAGCGTCTGCAGGACCCCTCTTGTCCTGGGAAACGAATTTCATGTGTACATTAAGATCTTTCTTGTCCTTTTCAAGCGTTGTTCCCACCTCAACCTCGCTTTGTAATCAACATTTTTCCATCTGTTCTGGGCGCACTTGTTTCGTGGGTCTCCTGTCAATTGATTTTTGATGGCCTTTCTATTATGTTCAAAAATTCTATTCCTTATTTTTTTCACTTATAGTCAAAGTCTGACCAACAATCCATGCACATATCCTTGTCTCTCATTCTTGGTCTATAATATCCCAGTGAGACTTCACTTTAGCAACTAACCTATTGTAATTTTGACAGGCTAAGACCTGACAGATCTAAGTGAGGCAGATACAAACCACCAGGGAGCAGAACAGGTAGCCGTACTGCTGCCCCCATGAATCGGGGTTGCGAAACCTGATTTAAACGACTCGACTCGTCTTTAGAGACGGGCCTACGACTGAAGCTCAGAATTAACAATTTGTTTTAAATGATTCATATTATTTTTGACTCAAATGAATGCCTGGGACCTCGGCGAGGCCGAAATAAACGACTGATATGACTTAACAAAAGGCAGGGGGGGGGTGAATCACCCCCCCCCCCCTTCGGGCCACCCCTGGTCAGATCCTTTAATAAAATCTTTAGATAAGAAACATAACCAAATTAATTCTCGAACAAAAGCGAGATCGAGTTAGATCACAGCGTAAACGAACACACAAAATAAACCAATTAAATAAGAGGTAAACCGAGAACTGACAAACTACTAAATCTTTGCACTTTCTTTAAGAAATGGCTACTGCCGGGAGCAACACTTTGATTTGTTTCTTGAGTATCGCGGTTAAGTGCTGAAGCAGTCAAGACATCGTGGTTTTCAAAAGTTTATATTCCGAAACGATATTTTATCTGAACTGATGACGCAGTGAGTAGTCTCATAGGCTGGGCATCCCTCTGAGATAAAAAAAAAAAAAAAATCTATATTCGGGGACGTTTAGCCATGGGCGTTTTGATCGGGGACATTTTGTCGTGGGGACGTTTTGTCGTGGGGACGTTTTGTCACGGGTACGTTTTGTCGAGGACGTCTCGAATGGGGACGTTTTGGTCGACAACCCTTCATTCAGATCGCATGGAAGTCGCGTGCGATTTTAAATGAGGTAAATCATTTGGTAGGAATGTTAGCGAGCAAACCTTTATCGGAAAGTTCGATCCAGCCCGCCAAGGGGTTATTGGCACAAGATCCCCATGACAAAAGGGCTAACACTCAAAATGCCCACGGTTCACAATGCCCACGACTGGAATATTTGAGGCAGATTTGAGGTGTCGAATCCGTAGTAAACTTGAAGTAGGCGTGACATAGCAACAGGAGGAGTAGACCGACTATTCGAATGACGATTATCGTATGCTGAAGTGCTATAATCTCAATTGTAATATAATTCTGGCAAAATATTTACAAGAAACATGTGTATTTCCTCGTGGTTAGATGCTGCAAAAGCGCTGTGCTTTCTTCAGGAAGGCCTCCGACTGCTAAGGAACTCCCTTGGAACTTTTCTTCAAGAGCATTAACTGAATCGTCTTTTAGGATCATTCTCCAAGGAACAATAAAACCCTTTCAAAAGCTTGTCCGTGGTTAATCCTATCCCTTCTGATCTCGTTGTCCGTCGTCCCAGGATGATTTTGGCCTCCCCTGTTGACAGTTACAGCCGTCGGCATTTTGAACCAAGACGATACTAGCCTCCCATATGACCATTTTGAACTGTCGGCATTTCGGACGATTTTGATTTCGGGTGTTCCACTTGACCATGGGCATTTTGAGCCGTGGGCATTTTAATCGTGGGCATTTTGGTCGCGGGCATTTTGAACCGTGGGTTCGGTTCCGGGGTCTTCAACCTGAGTTGTGGGTATTTAGAGTCGTGGGCATTTTGGACCGTGGGCATTTTGGGAACCAACCGTACGATCCAATAAGACTGCGAAATAGTTTAAACATTATTACAGGAACGAATTTGATTACAAAAGTTTCTGCACAAAAGAATATCAGCTACGATGCTTTGGCAGCGATATTTCGGCCCTTCTTGCAGCTTGACGAGGGCCGAATCCTGTACCTTGTATTCTGGTTGTTGAATAAACCAATTAGCCAACGAACGAGCTGAACTCTCAAACCCCTTCCAAAAATAAGATCCTCGTCTGGTCCACGCAAGAACAGCGTGCCCTATTCCGTGCGCCTTGGCATGGCAACAGGATATGATTTTCCATCGCGATCAAGGGGTCGTTGACTAGACTTGTTATCGCAGATGTATGGGAGGCGTGTTACGTGTTCTGAAAGGGAACTGGTATGGACGTAAAGTCGTAGACATTAGCTTACCAGTTGACAGGAAACATTTTTGCCAATGCTACTGTCAGCGAAAAAAAATATAGTTACTACGGGAAAAGGTACTCAGTTTGTCTGTTGATCATTCGGGTTGTCGGTAAAACGTCCCCTGGCGAAACGTACCCGGCTATTGAATTGGCTTCCCCTTTATCCGAGGAGCATATTGGTGCCCCTCGAGATTGTGCATGTTCCTTCAAACGACCTAGAACTGAACAGTTACGAGCCATTTGCAAGGGATATTACAACTGCAAACAATACATTTATGAAGCAACCGGTCCTATGTCCGATCTTTCCTGCTTAAAGTTTAACTGAAAAGCAAACTTATTTTTTTATCATTTAGTTGAATACACTGAGTTATTTGGAGTCTGCTAAGAGATTTTTGATTTTCCACTATCTGCGCTCGTAGTGAGGTTCAGATTATCTACGGCTGTCCCCACAGGACAAATTCTACTCTGACGCGGAATATTTGAATCTGAACAAAAATGCGGATTTACAGTGGGCGGTGATAAGCTTGGTGAAGACTGCTTAGTGCCTGAACAAAAAATGTTCATAAATATCTTTTGGTCAAGCATGCGTCACAGGTAGTCACAAATCTGACAGGGAAATTCCACTATTTGAAAATCGGTTATTCGTGAATAGCGAAGCAACGAAGTAACGCATTTTCATCGGGTCTTCAAGCCTCTTTAAGTGAATAAGTGAGGGGTAACAAGACTGTCCCATCTCTTTCCTTTTCAGGTAAACTTTAAGGAATGTTCCCACATCTGTAATGGACACTCTGAAGCTGTTTTACCTCGATAAAGCACACCTGAAGATCGAGGCGAACTTAACAAATCTATGCTTGGGGACGTTTTACCGTGGGGACGTTTTGGGTTTGTCATGGGGACGTTTTGCCACGGGGACGTTTTGCCAGGGGACGTTTTGTCATGGGGACCTTTCGCCGGTTAGCCCGGTATACTTCCTGATGTGCTACGACGATGAAACTTGGCAGGTATGTCAGGGATCCGAACAGATACGACTACGACCGTCGTTTCTCCGATACGACCGTCGTGGAGGAGTGGTTGGATGGGGAATCCGAAATCTAGTGGCATGTACAACTTTTTAACGGGTGATCGGATTTGAACGAAACTTGGCAAGTGGAAAGAGCTGTCGCCTCAGATGTTCCGTGTCAAGTCCGGATCGGATCCGATACCTTTGAGTGTGGGGGGATGGAGGGGAGGGTTCGGAAAACTCACGAAACGGTTAGAGTCAAGGGTTTGAGATAGAACTTAGTGGAGAGAAAAAGCATCAAGGCCTATATAGATACGAAATTAATGGAGCCAGATGGTTTTGGGGCTCTGTGGTGGGAGTTGGGAGGGGGTTTTGCGGAATTCCGGTAATCACGAATTAGAATAGTTCCAGATTTAGGGGAGAGACAGGTAAGACGGACCTAGTAAAGGTTTTTCGATTGCTATTTTTTTGACAATTTTTCTCGTAACGGTTTCTGAGATAAAACAGATTTTGGTAGGGAGGTCAAAATGTCCGTCTTATCCGAAGGGAAGGGGGTGACAAGATGGACCACCAGAGGGGCAAGACGGACTATCATTATCGTAATCAGCTCCAGTTATTTAATTTCATATAAATGAATAAACTAAAAACGGTAATGTCCACAGTGACTCTTTTCAACACGGTGATGCCAGAAAGGTCAATACGAATTGTATGAAGTCATGCCTTTTGCCGTTCCTCCAGACGGGATGGGGTTTGATAGCTTCATCAGTGCAGCCCTCGAACTGACTGATCCCTTTTCAGTGGTTTCTTGAAAATTGAAGGCCTTTCCCCTGGTGACCCCCGGTCCGTCTTACCGACAAATCATGTGGTCCGTATTATCTGCAACGGGTAGGTTTTAAACAAACTGTCACCAAACTCGCTAGATGGCACAGAATGGAGGTGTCATCACTTCTAAAGAAAGTAGAGAGTCGGAATTGTCTGGTAACAGAACCTTAAAACTTTATTATTTTCCAAACCAGAGATATCACAAAAAATACTTGATATCAATATTTTTCAAAGAAGCGTCTTAAAACATCAACTTCAATTTTCTTGAAAACTCTCGTGAAAACTAATAAGTCAATCTTCTTGTTTTTTTTTCTGAAGGCTGTATGGCTGTAGCTTACTGTCACCACTAATTGCATTGCTACCAATTTCTGAATTTTAAAATGGAAAGGTCCGTCTTATCTGCCGGTCCGGTCCGTCTTAGCTGTCTCTCCCCTATTAAGACGATGCAACTTTGCAGGAATACACTGTGACACGACCTAACTGACTTAAAGGAACAGAAAACTTGACTCAAACTTGACTGGGGAGCTAGCTGACATATCAAGAAGGTACCCTGAGTCGATATTGAGAGTAAGAAAATTCTCGCTACGACCATTGCACTTTCCGAGCGGTTTCCGACAATTCGACTTTTGAGCTAGTAGAAAAAAAAGCAAAAGGTTTTTGTGCCGGGAGTAGGAATCGAACGCACGATCTCTTGACTACCATCCCGATACTATGGCCGAATCACAGCCAAAGGCGAACTTTTACAGTGCATAAGTGCATAAGGGGCAAGGGCCTACCAGCTAGCTTTGGCAACACTAAGGAGGGGGTTCGAGATAACAAAGAAGTCGACAACATACCCCTGTATCTTTATCTAAGCCTCCCAGGTCGGTTTGATGGCCGAAAGTTGCGAACTCAAGGTGACCACGTGTGCAGGAGCGGAACAATACGTCATCCCTTCACGCGATACCTCGCCCATTAGTTGCATCCTCTGTATTTCATTCCAGTATTTTGTATGATTCAGTATTAAACTTGCCTTTCACCTAGCAAGAACTCTCAGCTTCGTCAGCGGGAAACATTTACTCCGTCACAGTGGTGCACAGCAATGGGATCGTGATTGTTATTGTTAGGTAAGCAGTTTAGTTACTCGTTACTTGGGTCTAAGTGGCCAGGTGAAAATCCAAAGAAGGACTAGAATCAGGGTTGCCAAATCAAAAACATTTAGAGAGTGAGTTTTGGCCCAAAACAGAGTGAATTGGGAGTGATTTTTTTTGTTTTACGAAAAAAGGCGAGTTGGTCACTTTTTGTCGGAATTGCCTCTGCAAAAACGACGCATTTTAATTTTGTTTTCACGAACAAACGTGAAATAGTCACTTCTTTTCGGAATCCCTGCTGCAAAAAGGACACATAGCCTAGCAGGTCTAACCATCGCCTAGCAGGTCTGTTATAATTGCAATGAGATAGGGAACTTTGCACGTGACTGTCGCAAGCATAAGAAGAGCGAACCTCCCAATTCGTGGCAGAAAAATCCTAGGACGAGCTTCGTGAAAAGCGCGGTATCGTACAAAGAAAATGGTCCGAAACCGCCCATGGACGGCATAGTCCTGCACGACCATGCACCGGCTTCCAAAACCGCGGCTCTAGTAGTTCAGGGTTTTATAAATGGCGGGGAAGAAGTAGCTATGCTTATCGATAGCGGTAGCGAAATAACGCTAGTAAGAAAAGACCTTGTAGTAGAGAATCTCGTTAACATGGATTTATAGTATAGGCTGTGTCCACGCCGAAGTGAAAATCCTTCGATCAGCTATTGTTTCCTTAACCTGGGACAGCCAATCCGGAAAAGACATTCCGAGGAATTGAAAGTCGCAGTAGCGGAAAATCTACCATACCAAGAACAAATAACGAGACCATACCCATTTATTGTAGGTAGAGATGCAATAGCTTTGTCCCTCCTTCTAGGAAGCAGCCCAGACGCAAGAGATGAGCGAAACAAGTCGCCAATTCTGGAATACTTTGCCGCTGAAGAAGCTGGAGCCATTAGTTGGTTATTTTGACGGAAGCGAGCACGGAAAGGAGCCAAAGTCGAAGAGACAGAAGCGTATGGAAATGGCGTTCCACACCGTAGCAACAGCCAGCGCATCCGAGAAAGAGGAGACAGACCACGACTTGAGTGGAGAAAGTATAGCCGAAGCAAAGAAGGCAACTGAGACGTTAGCGACGGTACAGGAGCAGGACAGCTCTCTCAGAATCCCATGGGAGAAGCTAAAGGAGACTGAGGCCTAAAACCAGCGACTCAGGGAAGAGAACAGAGAAGAAAGATTTAAGCTTTTCTGCGCACGGCTCACCGTTAGGTGGACATTTATGCAGAAACAGGGTCCAGGAGAAGATAGCGCGTCATTTCTACTGGCCCGAAATGCGCAGAGCCATCGCACGGGGATGCCATAAGTTCCAGCTAAAAGCCAGAGTGACAAAAATGGACAGGGTTCCGTTAGGAAAGTTTGATCCAGTTTCAAAGCCATTTGAACGTATAGGCCTTGATGGTCCATTTACACACTGCGTAAAATCCGAGCGTATTTTATGCACGTTTTGAGCTTGAAAAGATTTCTAGCAATACGAACGTTTTTGAATACAAAACGGACCGATTTCTCTATTTACGTCCGTATTACTAAAAATCTTTTCAAGCTCAAAACGTGCGTAAAATACGCTCGGATTTCAAAATACCGTCGGATTTTACGCAGTGTGTAAACCCACCATGACTTGGTAGGGATGCTGAAAAGAAGTTAACACGGCAACCAATGGTTATAAGTCATTGTCGACTACCTTTCGAAATGGACCGAAGCGTTTGCGCTCCGATCTAGTAAAACGGAAAGAATCGTAGCGATTTTGCGGGACTACTTTGCTGGACATGGATTACCTAAGGCTGTAGTATGTGACCAAGGTCACAATCTGATGGCCAAAAGCATGCATCAGACTCTCGACGAGCTAGGAGTGAAACAGAGCAACACTTCAGTATACCATGCTATGGCTAACGGTTTGTGCGAGCGCACAGACGCTACAGTAGTCCAGATGATAAAGAAAGTTGCCATGGAAAATCCTAAGAACTGGGACACCATATTGCCATCCGTCCTTTTTGCCTACCGAGAATCAGTACACGAGTCGACGGGTGTAACCCCTTTCGAAGCAGTTTACGAAGAAAACTCAAGGGGGCCCCTGCAGGTTTTCAAAGAAAAACTCACGGGTTTAGATCAAAGCAGGGAGGTGCACGAACAGGAGTAGCCCGAGCCCGTACCTCCAGGTAGTCTAACTACAAATATTACAGATGAAAGAGAAACTGGACAAAATTCGAGAGGCGATTTTGGAAAACAGCGATTTTGGAAAACAGTGGAGAAGCCCAGAAAAAGCAAAAGACCGAGTACGACGCGAGAGCATCAAAGGGCAAGGAGTTACAGCCAGGTGACCAAGCCCTGGTACTGTTAGAATCCGAAGGGTCCAAATTGGAAAGAAGGTGGCAAGGGCCACACTGTAAAAAGTTTCTCCGAACAAGGATGCAGTATTTGCTACTGGGATTAATTTTATCTCTATTGGGATAAAATTAATCCGAATTAGGGATAATCTTATCTCAATAAAGACAAGATTAATCCCAGTAGCAAATACTGCAGGATTTTCTTTTACAGTTCAGTCGTGGTTCAGCAGAAAATTGGTGAGTGCAATTATGAAGTAACCGGGTATCTAAAAAGGAAAAAGTATTACACGCCAACTTGCTGCGAAAGTACTTCAGACCTTGTCAGTCCCTCTATTGCACAGTCCTAGAAACGCATCCACATGAAGAGAGCGAAGAGCCGCTCAGACTCGTAACATTCGAACCTGCAGAAGCCGGCAGCCTGGAAAAAGCTTATGTTCCCTACTCGGCGTATCGATGAACTGATTATTAAGGTTGGAAACGCCAGGTTCCTAACCATCCTAGATCTAACAAAGGGGTATTTCCAAATAGAACTAGACGAGGAAAGCATTAAGAAAACGGCATTCGTGACCCACAACGCGCACTTAGAGTTCCTTAGAATGCCTTTTGGTCTTAGGGACGCTGGGGCAACTTTCAACACGGAATCACAAACATGACTTCAACTGTCAAAGTCGTATTGATCTTGCAATGGGTCCTCAAAGCAACTAAGAAACTCCAAATCGTCCATCTCAACGGATGCACTGTTGCCTGAGCCACAATCCATAAAACCATGGCACAGTTTGAGTACCATTTCAAAGCGTTGCATGTCTTTCAGGATGAAGTACTTCCGACCATCTGTAGCCAAATCTCTTGCTACCGCGAGTTCAGACAGGATTCCGGCAATACTTCTCGCGAACCTTTGTTTTTCTTCCCTGATGTAGGATATTTCTTCGCGTGAACGGTCAAGTCAGTTGACCAGCACTACTGCCTGACGCTTGATGAGATGCGGCACTCTTTGAGCCCCATGTACTGGTATTTCGGCGCTAAAGAACCTGCCGTTCAAGTTCGTCACATCTTCAAAGGATGCGCGAAGGTAGCTTGAAGCCATGCTGGAAACCGCAGGAAGTGCGTTGTACTCTTCTAGGACTTTTCTTGTTGGAGCTGCCGTCTTGCGAATACAATCGTTGAATCGCTTGAACTGGGATTGCCCACCTACAAAAATTAACAAATTATATTTAGGAATTTGCTTGTACAATCAGAGATGGGCGAATCCGGTCCGGATTCGAATCCAGGATTTGTCCTTTTGGCCGGATTCAAATCTTCTGCTTGTCTGGCTGGTTTCGGATTCGGACTCGGATTCCAAACCCTCAATCATACGAATCCGCTCAAATTTCTAGTCTTCGTCCTTCTAGTTTCTGGTTGCCAATTTTTACTCAGTGAGCTTAGACAATCCAACAATTGACAAGTAATGTGTACGATAATGTGTACGATTACCTAAGACATACGTATTTTTTATCACCTCTGCTGTTTTCTATTAAGGTTGGATTCGAACCCGGATCCAAATCCTCACCAAGAAATGGTGGATTCGGATTCGTACACAGACCTGAATTCGGATTGGAATCCTTTCATTGTCGGATTCGCCCATCTCTGTGCACAATACGAAATCCGCGAACTGTACGTTACGTCTGTCAATTAAAGGGACAAAGAGTACGGAGTCTTCCAACCAGGTCGTCCAAAGATGGTAATTTAGTTGCGTTCAACACTCGTTCTCCTAGCCTGGTGCGTGACTTCTAGGCCACCTCCCACGAAATCCCCATTTTAAGTAATTATAAAAAACGTAGCCGGACGTATCTTTTCCACGCTTGAGTGTTACTTCGGTTTTCGTTTCATGTTCTTTGTTCATTAGTTTGTGTGTCATTCCTTCCTACTGTTCGTAAGTGTTTTTTTTCCAGTTTATAGCCTAGTTCTATTAGGGTCAAAGTAGATTGACTGATGTAGAGATTCGGCCCTCGTCGACCTTAAGGAAGTGTATACTACTTCTTTCTTTCTGTCAAACTTATTTTCATACTTGTTCCTGGCGCCTAGCAATTGGCGATAATCTACGGCCAAATCGAACAATGTCTTCTGCAAAACGCGACGTTTCCGAGACACTTCTTTCACAAACAGAGGGTTGTTGACGGACCATCTCTGGTCTATGCCAAGCTGACTTTCAAGGTTTGACAGCGTCGCAGACACCCTGGAAGAAATACGAGTTGATTAAACACAAACCTAAAAAGCTTTCTTCTTAATTCGCAAACTCTGGGAAAATCAGCAACAGTCTCGCGTTCTTTTCCTTCTGTAATCTTTGCATCCAGCCAACCTCACTGCCTGCGCACACCAAACAAAGAGATTTATGAAAATTTGTACATCTTTGTATTTGTTCGTCAAGTAAGCTGGAAGTCCAGTGACGTCGAAGTTGCATTTACACGGGATTGCGATGAAAGCCACATTTAAGGTATATATATATGTTCTTTTCAGTTCTTAATTTCTTACGGACTCTTAAGAAGATTTACTAACTTTAGTAATGTTGTATAGTCCTTCAAAAAGAAAGAACATGCAAAGAAAGACATTCCAAAGAAGATTACTTACTTCTGGAATGTTGTATAGTCCTTCAGCCCCAAATGCACATCTCCAGAGCACATTGTCTTATAGACAATTAGCTGGTTTACATACTGGGAGGTCTTCTCACAGAAAGAGTGGTCGCCAACAGGTTCAGGTTGGATCCGTTCAGGAACTTGCCAAGAACGAACTTCATCGAGGGTCACTTCTGAAATTTTTTTAGGAGATTAAACGAACAGAAAACTAGACTCGCAGGGACAGATATGAAGCTACTAAATCCTCCTGCTGGTCTCTTGTATCGTCGGGCGCCCTTTCTCAATGGTTTACGTCAATATACCTAGGGACCCTTTTTCAATCTCTCATTTTGTTCGCGTGGCCAACCTTACACTGGAAACCGGCAATGGTTTCCAGCCTACCTAAAGTTCTTCTTTGCCGACTCGACCTTTTGGTCTTGACATTCCCTGCCATTCCAAGAACTAGTCCAAAAAGGATGAAACAGAAGTTTCTTGACAGGAACAAAACTTGAACGGATCAAAAACATAAGCAACGTACTGTAATCCTTCTGCAAGGTTTCCAGGTCTTTTTCGGTTAGCTTCTGTAGGTCGAAAGCTCGCTTCTCCCGTTCTCGCAGAGTGGGTGCTAGAATAGAAAACAGATTTGACAAATTTTATACAGGCCGACTTGTCATACTTAGTACAGGCCGAGAACGAAAACCAATACCGAATCATAAACTATAGAACAAGCTATCCCCTCCAAAGGTCACTTTCATACGCGGCCTGGTTGTTCGATACCGTACGGACAGTATATGTATATCGTTGGCAGTGATGTACACACAGGAACAGTAGGATACATGACGAAGAGACCCAACTTAAACAAGACCAAAGGTTTCGATGGGATCCCAAAAATTAAATATTTGATCCAGACAATTAGGTTTTGTCTTCACCACATCCAGTCTTCGCCAAACTCCTTGAACATTTTTACTCTTAAAATTTAGGAACAGATTTAGGTCAAATAGCTAATAATCTGAGAAAACCACGTTCAGATATGGATTCAGCATGTGTGTTTACCTCTATGAGCCGATCGAAACGATCCGAAACGATCCCAATTTGCCAGTTTCGGCGAAATTCTGGAACTACTTGTCCGGCGAAAAAATAAAGCTCAAAAACGAATTCATCGTATCTCCTTACCCCTATATCCAACATACAATCAACTTCAAATAAAAAATTTACTTATACAAATTTTTCCGGATTCAGCCGGATTTTGGACGAACTATGTACCCAGCTAAAAAAAAAATGATTGTCATATACGGATACAGCATCTCTTCTTACCCCTTAATCGACTATCTCATTAGCTGTGTAAAAATATTTTGTTTGTCCCTTCATCTGGACCCCATCCGCCACCGCTAAACATAGGGCTACAGAGCCCATCTACGAACTCGATCTTTCCCTTGACCCAAAGGATCCTCCCACCGATTTTCGTCAAAATATCTGATTCCCTTCGAGATTTATCGCGCTCAAAACAGACAGACGAACCGACGGACAGACGGACAACTTTTGCGATGTCATAGGTATCCCTCGACTTACGTTTTGGGATCCCAAAAAGTGGAATGAATGTTTTTTAACGAATCTTAAGGCAATAACAGTTCGGCACTTACTCAGCTTTATCACTATGTTTACCATGGGAAGACGCGGGCCCAACTAAAGCGAGGAAGAAGGTCTAAGACAAGATTTCTCTATTTTAAAGAAAGTAGATAGCCGACTTTAAAAAAAATAAGAAAAGTTAACAGCACAGCCCAGGGAGAATCATTTGGGAAAAAGTAGATTAGACACGGCTATCCTGTTGGCCAACTTATAGCTTTTGTAGAGCTAGTAAATCTAGAAAAAAGGAATACTTGCCTAAGGAAACCAAAGCCCTTCTTCTTGAATGAACAACAGCATGAGACAGCACAAGTCGTCGATGCTGCACTGTCATTCGCTTCACAGAGGGATCCAAGCCACGAAGGTAGGACCAGACTCTCTCCATGGTCTCCCCATCAGACAGTCTCCAGGGACGTTTCTGGCAGCAAATTTCATCTAGAAGAATCCACCAATCAGTACATACGCATAATTACTTGCTGATTATAAGCAGGCATTTTATTATTTATCTACTAAAGCAATCTCATTAGGAACATCACGTGTTTAAGCAACTGGGCTTTTCTGCAGGTCACGGTCGGATGGGAGAAGGTGAATCCTAACTTAAATTGTCATTTCTGAACAGCCGCCACAAGCAGCTTCGTCAGCTGTTGCAAATTTAAATAGAAAAAATTACTGAACGAGTAGCATTTAGACTTATTTTAATGAATCAAGCAGGTGAAATTCTATTCTTCTCAAGGTTTCACTGATAAGGGCTTAGATAGAACAGTCTAGTTACCCATCACTTATTCACTTAAAGAAGCTTCAAAATCCGACGAAAATGCGTTACTTCGTTGCTCCGCTATTCACGAATAATCTATTTTCAAATAGGGGAATTTCCTTGTCTTATCTGTATGCTCTAAGCGCTTGGCCATGTGTTGTATGCTCGACGAAAACTATTTACGAAAAGTAGGTGTTCACGCAGTGAGCTACCTTCCCTAAGCTGATTACTGGCCACTGAAACGCCGCGTATGTATTGAGATTCAGTTTTTCTGCGTCATATTAGAAATTTGCGTTGTGGGGACGACCGTAGATATTCTGAACGTCATTCTAGAGCAAATACTGAAAAATTAAAAAAATCCCTTAACACGATCCAAATAATGCAGTGTATTCAGTTAAATGAAACAAAAATAAGTAGGCTTTTCAGTTAAACTTTAAGCGCTTCAGGGTCAATGGATACTGTATAGCAATTTGTCTGACGGGTGACAAGACTTTACGGTACTGATATTCGAAAAGACCAGAGAAATCAAACGGTTGTTTTCGGCAGCCTTCTTCCAATTTCTGTATCTCGAGCATTTACTTTCATATTTTATGAATAAAAAACATGAAATTAAAATCAGATAAGGCTCCAAGCGCCAGGATGGTTTGCATAATTTTGGAATATGTACATAAGTGATTCTTTAAGGGTTCAGGCGACAAAAAAGCGAATAAATCGTTGCTTACCTGACACTCTATCTTGTGACCATACGAGTGTAGTGTTGGGACACTTATGACAGTCCTGTCCAGAATACTGCTATTCCTGTTCTGGAAAGAATATTCTTCTGTAAAAGACCACTTTTGTGAAAAAATCGTTAATTACGTATCTCCATTGTGGACACTGGTGGACACTGCTGTGTGGTGTTTCTGTCTCTTTACAGTGTTCACATTAATGTTAATAGTTGTACACAAGACTAGTAGACGATTGTTCTATATTGGTTCTAAGGACTAATACATGTATAAGTGGCGAACGTAGACACTGGACTAACTAACAAAACGGCTCAAAAGAACCATTCTCACACTCGGGACTAGCAATTCGACCCTGCTCCTCTATCCCCAGATGTTGACCGGAACAGGACACATTAGTCCGTCAAGCTTGGTCCCAAAGTGTGGCCAATAAAGAATACACATATTCCAAAGGAAGAAACCTTATCTAAGGGCACTAGAAATTCAAGTGGGCCCTAAACAAAGACAGACTTTACACCATACTTGACATGCTCCTTATGAACGAGTAGTACAGAAACAGTTGTTTTCGCTGTACATTCCTCTGCTAACTTGACATCGGGATCCAGCTAGTTTTCACTTAATAGTGGAACAACAACAGTAATTTTTACGGTGCTAAAAACTAAATCCTAAATATGCTCCCTGCCAATTGCCAATACAATGGCAATAATCTTTCAAAACCGAGAAAAGAGAATTATAGGAAGAAATCAATCTTCCAGCAAAAAAACAAAAGGTCTGACGTCCCTCAGATTGTGGTGGTGTTAAATGAAACCAGCGGCTCCTGAGCCTACTTTTAGCTGCACGCCCCTTCTCGGACGCTTCAGGACTAATTCTTTCTGCTTTCGTTTTTGCACTGTAATGCTTCCGAGGCAGACGGCAACGCTTCTCGAGAATCACGGACTTGCTTATCAACCAAGTCCGTGCTTCCCTGCAAGGTGCTGACACTTCAACCAAGAAGAAATTTTGCAGGCAGAGAATCCAAAACGCATCTTGTGACGAATCAAAGAGGTGCTGCAGCAGCGATGCGGCAGTATTATTGCAACAATAACGAGGCTCCGGTTAGGACTTAGTTGTAGGTAACCACATGGCACATACCTCCAGATGCTTGGTAACTTGGCAGCCGATGTCGTAGAAGACTTTAAATTCCATTTCCGGCATTTTTTCTATGAAGGATTCCATCATGCACACAAACATGCCGAACCTAAAAAAAAAAAAGATGACTGAACATCTTTTTCTATCATTAAGAGACGTTGTAGACAGTAACAGTGAAGATCACGATTTCGGATCGCTTCAGCTATGAGGCGTTTTTGCCGATGTTCACACACCACTGCGCAAGTGGCGAGGAATTACTTGCGGATCACCCTAGTGACCAAAGCACGGCTCAGGTCTCCAGCAAAGAAAACCATTTCTTAGCGATGCTACGTCTAAGTGATATAAGGGTTGAAACGTAGGTTGAATCTGTGCATGGCCTCCGGTAAGAAAATTCTTGAGCACCCTATCCATAAGTATATACTACCGCCACCGTTCAATACTGCTCGCGAACGACCTGCAAAAGTGGCCTCAGTGGTGATCCCAAAACTTCAACACGTAAAGTGTGACCACATACGGTATGAAAAGACGTTTGTACCGTCTTTCGCTAAAATTTTTAATTTTATTTAGTGTTTACTTTTATATATGACGTTGACATATCTATATGAGTGTCTACATGTATATAGGACGATTTCGACAAATTTGGATTTCACCCCGATAGTTCGAAAAGAATAAAAGCGATATCTATCTATCTATATAGACTTTCAAAATAGTTACCGAAAACGTACTACCAGGAGAACAAATACAATCTTACATAAGATAAGACACAGTTGCCAGCATTCTGAAACTACTCATCGTCTCAAGTTACAAGCAAAAGAATCTTGACTAAGGGGTCTTTAACCCCGGGCAACATCTACTTCTACAAAAAGTAATGAGCAAACGTGTACACTTAGAAAGAGATAGAACTTACCCTTCCCCTGGAGATTTATTGTCCATCAACCTCGTACAGAATTCATGACGACATGCAGCTCCGAAAATACCAGACACATCTAATGAGCGAATTTTCTTCTTTCCACGAAGATTATCTGCAGCTTGAAACAAACAAACTTTTCACAAACGGTTGAAATTAAAGGATTTGGTAAGGTTTTTCGACATATCGACCAACAATAAACTATAACGGAGCTGCAAAAACAAGGAACTGGAGCAACAAACACAATGATGCATGATTGTCAGCCGGTACCGGGATTGTCAGCCCCTAACATGGCACATTTCCCTCAAAATTCTGCGTTCCCCCCAAGAAATCACGCTCAGACAGATACAACTTGTAGCTGTAGCTACAAAAATAGCAACATACCCCCGGTAATATCCAGAGCGGCACGCTCCGGAGAACGACCGTGCCGCTCTGGGGGATGTAGCTATTTGTAGCTATTCGTGTAGCTAAGCTACACGAGAGGTCCAAAAACGCTGGGGGACACGATCCGTTGCCATGGCGACGACCGTGCCGCTCAGGGGGAAATATCGTGCCGCTCTGGGGGATGTAGCTATTTGTAGCTATTCGTGTAGCTAAGCTACACGAGAGGTCCAAAAACGCTGGGGGACACGATCCGTTGCCATGGCGACGACCGTGCTGCTCAGGGGGAAGAATCGTGCCGCTCTGGGGGATGTAGCTATTCATGTAGCTAAGCTACACAAGAAGTCGCAAAACGCAGGGGGACACGATTCGTTGCCATGGCGACGACCGTGCCGCTCAGGGGGAAAAATTGTGTCGCTCTGGGGGATGTAGCTATAGATGTAGCTAAGCTACACAAGAAGTCGCAAAACGCAGGGGGACACGATCCGTTGCCATGGCGACGACCGTGCCGCTCATGGGGGAAGTATCGTGCCGCTCTGGGGGATGTAGCTGTTCATGTAGCTAAGCTACACAAGAAGTCGCAAAACGCAGGGGGACACGATCAGTTGCCATGGCGATGACCGTGCCGCTCACGGGGAAAAATCGTGCCGCTCCGGGGGATGTAGCTATTGATGTAGCTAAGCTAAACAAGAAGTCGCAAAACGCAGGGGGACACGATCTTGTGTGCCGCTGCAGGGAAATCTTGTGCCACCGTGAGAATAAAGCCACCGGTGGCGGCAATAAACGTGGAAATGATTGTGCCACCAACAAGACAGTTCTGCTTAGCCCAGTTAAGCGCCGCAAGCTAAAATTTAGCTTACTTATGCTTTAACACGGTCTTGTGTGCCGCTGCAGGAAAATCTTGTGCCGCCGCGAGAATAAAGCCATCGGTGGCAGCAATAAACGTGGAAATGATTGTGCCACCAACAATACAATTCTGCTTAGCCCAGTTAAGCGCCGCAAGCTAAAATTTAGCTTACTTATGGTAGTTAACTATGTAACTTCTAAAGCGCCGCAGGCGAGAATTTTAACAACTTTCTCAAAAATAGCTTTCTATTCTTAAAACTCGGTAGGGTAACCAGAACAAGCATTGCCTACAGAACGGTGTATAATTCACTTCGAAATTCTAAAGGGAACATCAGTTTTTGTATTTTTGAAAGGTTTTCCCCCTATTTCACCGACAGCAAGCGGTTTAATATTAAAAAGCTTAGAACTTTCTCAAAAATAGCTTTCTAATCTTTAAACTCGGTAGGATAGTCAGATCAAGCATTGCCTACAGAAAGATGTATAATTCATTTTGAAATTCTAACTGGAACATCAGTTTTTGTATTTTTAAAAGGTTTCCCCCCTATTTCACCGACAGCAAGTGGTTCAACATTAAAAACCTAAGAACTTTCTTAAAAATAGCTTTCTATTCTTAAAACTCGGTAGGATAGTCAGAACAAGCATTGCCTACAGAACGGTGTATAATTCACTTCGAAATTCTAAAGGGAACATCAGTTTTTGTATTTTTGAAAGGTTTTCCCCCTATTTCACCGACAGCAAGCGGTTTAATATTAAAAAGCTTAGAACTTTCTCAAAAATAGCTTTCTAATCTTTAAACTCGGTAGGATAGTCAGATCAAGCATTGCCTACAGAAAGATGTATAATTCATTTTGAAATTCTAACTGGAACATCAGTTTTTGTATTTTTAAAAGGTTTCCCCCCTATTTCACCGACAGCAAGGGGTTCAACATTAAAAACCTAAGAACTTTCTTAAAAATAGCTTTCTATTCTTAAAACTCGGTAGGATAGTCAGAACAAGCATTGCCTACAGAACGGTGTATAATTCACTTCGAAATTGTAACTGGAACATAAGTTTTTGTATTTTTAATTGGATTTCCCCCTCTTTTCACAGAGAGAAAGCGGTTCAGTATTAAAAACCTAAGAACTTTCTCAAAAATAGGTTTCGATTCTTAAAACTCGGTAGGATAATCAGAACAAGCATTGCCTACAGAAAGGTGTATAATTCACTTCGAAATTGTAACTGGAACATAAGTTTTTGTATTTTTAATAGGATTTCCCCCTCTTTTCACAGAGAGAAAGCGGTTCAGTATTAAAAACCTAAGAACTTTCTCAAAAATAGGTTTCGATTCTTAAAACTCGGTAGGATAATCAGAACAAGCATTGCCTACAGAACGATGTACAATTCACTTCAAATTCTAACTGGAACATTTTTGTTTGTATTTTTAAAAGGTTTCCCCCCTATTTCACCGACAGCAAGTGGTTCAACATTAAAAACCTAAGAACTTTCTAAAAAATAGCTTTCTATTATTAAAACTCGGTAGGATAGTCAGCACAAGCATTGCCTACAGAACGGTGTATAATTCACTTCGAAATTCTAACTGGAACATCAGTTTTTGTATTTTTAAAAGATTTCCCCAGAACTTGGCAGGTATGTCAGGGATCCGAACAAAATGACTTGAGAATAGTCGTTTCTCCAATCCGACCATCGTGGGGGGAGTGGATGGATGGGAAGTCCGGAATCTAGTGGCATGCATAACTTTTGAACGGGTGATCAGATTTGAATGGAACTTGTCAGTTCGAAAGAGCTATCGCCTCAGATGTTCGGTGTCAAGTATGGGTCGGGTCCGATACCTGCGGGGGATGGGGGGGGGGGACTAAAAAACGCTTAAAGCAGAGGGATTGGGACGGAACTTAATTGGGAGAACATACATTAGGCCTAGATACGAAATTGACGGAACCGGATGGTTTCGGGGGGCTGGGGGGTTGAAGGGGGTTTCTTAGAATTCCGGCAGTCGCGAGTTAGAATAGTTCCAGATGTACTAAGAGAACGAAACTTTGCAGGCAGCATCTTGGGGGGGGGGGGGGCGAGGGAAGGGAAATATGGAAACTGCTGCACATTGCGAACGAGTGGTCTGGTTCGAGTGAAACTTAATGGGTGATAAGAAGATTCGTTCGAACTGTATGCGACCATGGTTGGGGGAGTTGGGGTCGGAAACCTGACATGCACAAACACCAAATGGATGGACCGAATGAGATGCAAGTTTGACAGTGCCGAGCTTGTGCGGCCTAGATTAGTTATTTGGTGTTCGGGCCAGATTCGGCCAAGGTAGGGGGGGGGGGGGGCTACTGAAAATTTGAATGTAAGCTATGCTCCGATTTCAGTAAAACTTGTTGGAGGGGAAGAGGGGATTCAGAGGTCCAACGGTGTGGGGGGGGGGGTGTACCGGAATTTTCCAAAAATGATCAGATTCGAGTGAAACCTCGATTGAAACTTGATAGATGGTATAAAAGCCGATGTTTTAGATGATCCATTTTTGAGTCCTAACCAGATTTGACCACAGTAGGGGAAGATGGGGGGAGTACCGGAAATGGTGTAGCACGTCTAGGGATCGAACGAGTGGATTTATTGGGCTGAAACTGGGAAGTTTGAACAGTCATGCGCATATGCTGCAAATAATATGAGATTATGCCGGAACTGGTGTGACTGAAACTAAATATCCTATTTTTCTTTCCGAATCGCATTTTTGGATGCGGGTGTACTTCGAGGACGTTCTCATCTACTTTCTTGTACCGCCTACTCGTAACAAGTGCCATATGAGTTCGTAGCTCTTGTTTTTTGCCGTCGTTGCAAGTCATGTTTCTTCAGCTTTTGCGCAATTTTCCGCCCATATAGAAGTCGGCGTCAAATCGCTATCGAGGGGGCACTCTCGATTTGCCCGGTGCCAGGTTAGAACGTCAGAATGAGCCTGTCTTTCGGCCGGTGCCCTGAAGCGTCTGCAGCAGGGACAGGAAAGTGGGCAGCCCCTCCATCCATCTTCAATGAAAAAGTCATCTTTCAACCATAATTTTTGCTTTTGAACCCGGATAGCATCAGTTTAGTTTAGTTCAATTTGCTCACAAATAAAAACGACATCATTAAATTTTCTGGCCACACCGTAAAGCCTGTTAATGGTTTGGGATCTTTTTATTTGTTTTTATCTTTTTTAATTCTTGGGCTGCGACGCCTCCTCCACTAGCAGCTGTGGAAATTAAATGCATTTTTTTTTGTGTTTTTCTTTTTGTAACGTATTCGCCGATCTCGACGGATAAAAAAAAAAAAAAATTCAGTTCCAAACCGTTAGCATCGGAAATGTCAACGGAGTCACAGAGATACACTGATATCAAGGACAAATAGCCAGATAGAACCTCCGTTTTGTGGGGAATTTCGTCAGTATTCCATTAGGATGAGCAGTCGACGATACTAAGATTACCAAGATCCTCAGGATGAAGTTGGGTTAGTTAGAGTGACGCCTGCGCTGGGATAGATTTCCATTAACTTGCTTCCTTTTCTAGCTGATCCAGTCCGAATTCTCTAGTCGCGATGATCTCGTCCGGATTGTAACCAGGTTGGCCGACTCTGGTGAGGGTCTGCACCTTCTACCTCATCCCAATGGCGTATATGCAGTCAGTAGTAAGTATCTAGTCTTCCACCCCCCCCCCCTCTTTCTTCTCCTTCCCGTTTCTCACATTTCGTTTTCAGAGTCTGATAAACTAAGAAGTCGGAGTTTAACTTGGTTTTCGTTCATCCTAATGTTCAGGACAAACAATCAGGATTGGGTGGTTGTGATTGGAATTCCTGCCAGGGTTTTTGGCACCATCATCACTTCCGTACGGAAAATGTTCATAATCCGGTCGAGAAAACCTAATCCTCTGTCCGCTCCGTAATGACGTATTTGCGGTCAGTAGTTCTGACCCCTCTTTCTCCATCTTTCTCCCATTTCGTGTTCAGTTCGTTTTGAGTCTGGCAAATTAACGTTGAAGATTGCGGGTTTTCTACCTGCCTCCTTTCTTCCGCACCTTGGACTGGAACAATTGTTTATCCGTAGATCATCTGTTTTCCCACCCCCGCTCCCACCGAATAACTGAGAAAAAACTAAAAAAAATTGGAAAAAACATATGTGAATGCGTTAAACGGATAAAGGATAGATAGAAGGAAGTTAAAAGACCCTTATTTTTGGGATCCCAAAACGTAAGTGGAGGGATACCTGTGACATCGTAAAAGTTGTCCGTCCGTCTGTCAGCACGATAACTCTCGAAGGGAATGAGATATTTTGATGAAACTTGGTGTGAAGACTCATCGAGTCAAGGGAAAGGTCGAATTCGGCCCGATAGCTGTATATTTAGGGGAGGGGTTTCAAATTAAGGGGCGAAATGGATATTTTTTAAAAGCTAATGAGATATTTGATTACGGGGTAAGACGACATGCTGAACACGAATGTGAAAACCATTTTTTCGCCGGACAAGTAGTTCACCCGGAATCCGGCTAAAACCGGAAAGTTTGTTAAAAGTAAAAGTTTTATCTGAAGTTGACTAGATATCCGATATAGGGGTCAGGAGACATGCTGAATCTGAATATGAAAATGATTTTCTCGTCGGACATGTTGATCGGCTGGAATCCGGCCAAAACCGGAAAGTTTGTCAAAAATAAAAGATTAATCTGAAGTTGCTTCGAGGTTCGACTTAAGGATAGTGAAACATGCTGAATCCGAATATGAAAATTATTTTGTCGGCGGACAAGTAGATCGCCCGGAATTTGGCCATAACCGGAAAATCTGTTAAAAGTAAAAGTTTTATATCAGTTTCATTAGGTGTTCGATTTACGGGTAAGAATGCATGCTGAATTCGTGTATGATAATCATTTTATACCTGGACAGATTTCACCACGAATCCTGCTTAAAGTTGATTATGGATATATGGACGGTATGGAGACAAGCTGAATCGTTTTTAAACTTTAATTTTTTGACAAGTAGTTCGCCCGGATTCCGGCTGAAATTTGACAGAAGTAAGGCTGGAAATTTCATCAAAGTAGACATGACGCAGGCTATAGGGGTAAACTCACATGCTGAATCCATATTTGAACTTCGTCTTCTTCGATGATTACCACTGGACCGCTACAAGACTCGATTGTCTGTAAACATTAAATTTTTGGAATCCCATCGAAACCTTTGGTCTTGTTTATTATCCCTAGCTCCGTTATGGAACTATACGCCCCACCGTTCGCCATTATTTCGCTTTGAACCTGCCTTGAGAGTGCTTTTTCAGCCAAGCCGAGTTTTGCCCGTAACGCAACGTAATCTTCGCCCCAAGCTTAAAGGTCCACTAATAACTATATCGCAAGGGCATGAGAGCATCAAAGTTTGTTTTTCCTTTTGGATGGCTTGGTAGGCCATCAGGTCTATCTTCCGTTTTCTATTTCTTTTATTTTGCTTGTTTTTCGTACTTTTTAACAACGGCACGTTAAGTTTTAAATATTTTGCGTCCAGCCGCCTCACTGGAGATCGTAAATGCTGGACAATCGCCAACAAAAAATCGCCAATTTCGCTTGGAAAGTAATGGTATTTCGAAAAACGTTATTTCTGAGCCATTTCATCGTTAAAAGATCATTTCTAGTAAGAGCTGTGCTTTAAGATCGATTTCAGTATTGTTTCGCGGAATACAGAACAAGGAGGAAAATGGTACTGATGCTTTAAAGGACCGGTCTACCTACAATTTCAATGCAACCTACTTCCGTAATAGCGATTGTTAATAAATAGTTAATAGTTAATAGTCAATAGCAATTCTGAACCCTCGAACGACACCTCACTAATCGATTGAATAGTTTCCATGCGCATTATGCTTCCAATGAGTGTTTACGTCTCATGCTATCGATGAGTAAAACCGGTTTTTCTTAGTCACGCCGAGATTTTGCCAGAAGTTAATGGGTCTGGGAAGAGGCTTAAAACAGCCAAGTCCATAGATAATTTGTTAAAAGCAGAGCCTAGCTTTAAAGTATTCGCATAGTGTTGAATATTAGAACATAAACAGTAAATAGTGAGAGGTGTGCTTCAAGGACAAATAGGTTACCTTATTTGCTCTACTGACGGTGTGACTTTCAGCTACGACGGGCTTGATCTCACCGATTGAGGAAGATGACAGCGAGAGGATTGGCTACCAGATTCCTCGACCCATCGACATGACATACCTCGTCCCTCCACCTCCGAAACCTCTCACTTTACCTAAGTCAAATGTCGGATCTGTAAGTATAAGCGGTCTCACTTGTGCAGTCTCTGTGCAGGATTCTTCTCCTAGTGCTAGGAGGAAACTTGTAAGAGGCGTTGCTGGCAGGGGCGTCACGTATAGGGGGGGGGGGAGGGAGGGGACGCCCCCCCCAGTATTATCGGCCACTCGGTAAATTTTTTTTCGTAAAACAGTTTTTTTTTTCTTAAAATCATGTTTTTCTTAAAATCAGTCGATTTTTCTTCAGAACAGTCGTTTTTCCTTTCTAACAGTCGTTTTTTCTGTAATAACAGCCGGTAAAAATGCCCCCTTGCCCCCCCCAAACTCTGGTTGCTGGGCTATCAAATGACCAATTGCCCATGGGCCCCACTTCTCTTGGGGGCCCTGCAACGTTGCCTTCTTGCAGATGCTTATTATTATTATTATAAATGATGTGTAATCCTTCAGAAGCGAATAATATACACTTGTCAGACTTTTTGTTAAAGTTTTGTGTTTCAGTATTCAAAATCTCCAAGGAATACTCGTTTTAAAATTATAACAACACTATTGTTGATAAAATAAAAAATGTGTTGACAAATAACTTGGGATGGGAAGAGAGGGCGAAATTGCGACTTCCTAGCGGGATCTCTACTATTTAAATCGGCACTGGTAAGGGGGGGTGCTACTAGAAGGACCTTATAAGCGTATTTTTGTAATGATGAGGCCAGAGCCTCGTTTTTGTTGCAATAAGGCTGCTGTCTGGCTGCTGTATCCCGGAGCTGCTGCGAGTCCGGCAAATCAGAGTCCGAGTCCTTAAAAAAGGCGTCTCGAGACGAGTCCAGAGTCCGAGTCCACCAGCTCTGCCGCATCTTCAGAACCACTGCAGTGCAAAAACGAATTTGGAAAGAATGAGCCCGGAAGCGGCCCAAAACTGGACGTGCAGTGCGCAAACAAAAAGAGGCTCAGGCTGGTGTTGAAAACAGGCTTTTGTTCGGTGGTCGCCATCTAGGGATGATTGCTTTTAGTTTGTACTTTCGAAGAGATGGCGGTAGAGGTGAATGTGACTTACAGTACAGGGTATAGGGATGTATATTCTGTATGACTAAGTCCTAAACACGTCGGTAGACCTGGGGAAGAACAAGAAACGTCACCCGAACGATGGTTCAAATCCTATGTTTACCAATCAGCAAAGTTTGTTGGGGGCAGCTGTGGTGACGTTTCCTGCTCTTCGTCGGCACATACAAGGAGTATTCCGTAGAGTGGAGGTGTTTTTCTTTTTTTCTTCCTCCTCATTTCAGTGACACAATTTTTTTTTTATTTTATTTATTTATTGGTGACCCGCTTTTTGGATAACAGCGGAGTATGAGTAAAATACACATATTAAAACACTAAACAAAACAATGTAAATAAACATGACTACATTCTTTACATGTAGTTTAAAAACACACTAAATAGAATTAAAATTTATACACAGTGACAAGCAAATTAAACGGGTTCGGGAATGAAAAACTGGAATGAAAAAATGTGGAACATACTCTTTTCGTTTTACTTTAAAAAAAATCTTAATCCCTTCATGACTTCGAACTTTCGAACTTTTTCTTAGAAATTTTTTCTATTTTACAACTGCTAAAACTTATTAGTGGTTATTTGGACATTGTGTAAATTTGGATGGCACAATGTTGACTTGGTAAAAATCTGCTACGCTGTGCCTGTTAAGAACTTTCAAGTGGATGCTGAGGTGTTTACAGCAGTAATTAATCTAAAAATACATCGTCCAGAGCTAAATGATGTTCAGAGTAGGATATCGCTGCTGTACAAGTTCTTTTTTTCCCGAAAACCATCTGCAAAAGAGGAACTGGTTAAAAAACTGACGCCTTTCTGTTGTTTTAGGAGAACATGGCTTTGGTTCACAACAAAAGTTTCGACTCGGAGTACGTCAATCTCCAGTTGCCTGACGACTCTCTCACTGAGGTAAGAGCCCCCCCGCCCCCCCCCCCCCCCCCTCTATTCTTATTCAAACATGAGATGTCCGTCTTGTCAAGCAGTTTCCGAGATCAGTTATGAAGAGGTTGTACGAGTAAACTAGTAAATTGGGCGGTACTGTCAGGAGTATTTCACCAGATGTCGCTTTCGACGTCATTAGGTCTGTGATTGCTGATGCTAGTCCTGGCTTGCTCATGCTCATGCATTTAAAGGAGTTGGATTGGAAACATTACTTTCGTTTTGGCGGTTACCATGGTATCTGATACTACGCTTTGTTTGTGTAGTGTTTTTAGAAGTCCCCCCAAAAGCACATCACAAATTCCAAACTTCTTTCCCACCAGTTTGCTGTTGGTGATGTTGAAAGTAAGCTGAATTATTCAGATACAATGGTAACTAGCCAGATACTCGGTAACTGTAATAGCGTCTGTTGATCGTGCAGTTAGATGCTACGGTAAAAGTAACAACACCTTTAGACCGTGGTATCAGATACCATGGTATCTGCAAAACGCAACTATTCCAACATTTGTATGTACCTATCCAAGTCGCTGTTAATTCCTGTCTATTTTCTCGTACTGTTAAAGGAGTTAGATTAGAAAACATTCTAGCATTTAGCGTCTAGATCACATTGCGTCGCGACTCGAAACTGGGACTCCGTACGAGCGTCGTAGCGCGATTCGGAAACATCCTGATGGCTCAAAGTACTGTAGAGGTATGCTTAAGTGAACGTCTGCTAGCAGTGAACAATCGCCGAAGAAAAACTAAAAAACAAACTAGGCATTTTTTACTATAAATACCTATATTTACTATTATAACCATTCACGCTTTTGTCACAATTGTCACTTGTTGAATATTTTGCTAATTCATGGCTGATAGTGAAGCACTGAGCCTTGTTTTTGTTGCAGTAGCGCTGCCGCATCGCGGCTGCAGCCCTTTTTTGCTTTTGCACAATATGCGTTTTCGGTGTCACTTTCTTCTTGGTTGGAGTGGCAGCGCTGTAGCATCTTGCAGGGAAGCACGGACTTGGTCGGTGAGCAAGTCCGTGATTCTCCAGAAGCGCTGCCGTCTTCCTCGGAAGCGCTGCAGTGCAAAAACGGATGTAGAAAGAATCAGTCCGGAATCGGACGAGAAGTGGACCTGCAGCATGCAACAAAAAGGAGGCTCTGGTTTTCGTTTCATAATTTGAAAATTTCGACACGAGGAACGCACCTTCAATGGAGAAGATGGCGGTCCGAACCTGCAGATGCACAGTGGGAAAACAAATCTTGTGGGAAAACCAACCTTGCGGGAAAACCAACCTTGGGGGAAAACAAACCTTGTGGGAAAACCAACCTCGTGGGAAAAACAACCTAGTGGGAAAACCAACCTTGTGGGGAAACAAACCTTTCTGGAAAACCAACCTTGTGGGAAAACGAACCTTGTGGGAAAACAAACCTTGTGGGAAAACAAACCTTGTGAGAAAACAAACCTTGTGGGGAAACAAACCTAGTGGGAAAACAAACCTTGTGAGAAAACAAACCTTGTGGGAAAACCAACCTTGCGGGAAAGCGAACCTTGCGGGAAAGCGAACCTTTTGGGAAAACCAACACAGTGGGAAAACAAACCTTGTGAGAAAACAATCCTTGTGGGAAAACAAACCTTGTGGGGAAACAAACCTTGTGGGGAAACAAACCTTGTGGGAAAACTAACCTTTTGGGAAAACGAACCCTGCGGGAAAACCAGCCTTGTGGGAAAACAAACCTTGTGGGAAAACAAACCTTGTGGGAAAACAAACCTTATGGGGAAACAAACCTTGTGGGAAAACCAACCTTGTGAGAAAACTAACCTTGTGGGAAAACCAACCTTGTGGGAAAACCAACCTAGAGGAAAAACAAATCTTGAGGGAAAACAAACCTTGTGGGAAAACAAACCTTGTGGGAAAGACAACCTTATGGGAAAACCAAAACAGTGGAAAAACAAACCTTGTGAGAAAACAAACCTTGTGGGAAAACAAACCTTGTGGGGAAACAAACCGTGTGGGAAAACCAACCTTGTGGGAAAACCAACCTTGTGGGGAAACAAACCTTGTGGGAAAACAAACCCTGCGGGAAAACCAACCTTGTGGGAAAACCAACCTTGTGGGAAAACCAACCTTGTGGGGAAACAAACCTTTCTGGAAAACCAACCTTGTGGGAAAACAAACCTTGTGGGAAAAGAAACCCTGTGGGAAAACAAACCTTGTGGGAAAACAAACCTTGTGGGAAAACAAACCTTGTGGGAAAACAAACCTTGTGAGAAAACAAACCTTGTGGGGAAACAAACCTAGTGGGAAAACAAACCTTGTGAGAAAACAATCCTTGTGGGAAAACCAACCTTGCGGGAAAGCGAACCTTGCGGGAAAGCGAACCTTTTGGGAAAACCAACACAGTGGGAAAACAAACCTTGTGAGAAAACAATCCTTGTGGGAAAACAAACCTTGTGGGGAAACAAACCTTGTGGGGAAACAGACCTTGTGGGAAAACTAACCTTGTGGGAAAACAAACCTTGCGGGAAAACTAACCTTGTGGGAAAACAAACCCTGCGGGAAAACCAACCTTGTGGGAAAACCAACCTTGTGGGGAAACAAAACTTTCGGGAAAACCAACCTTGTGGGAAAACAAACCTTGTGGGAAAAGAAACCCTGTGGGAAAACAAACCTTGTGGGAAAACCAACCTAGTGGGAAAAACAACCTAGTGGGAAAACAAACCTTGTGAGAAAACAAACCTTGTGGGAAAACCAACCTTATGGGGAAAGCAACCCTGCGGGAAAACCAACCTTGTGGGAAAACCAACCTTGTGGGAAAACCAACCTTGTGGGAAAGCGAACCTTTTGGGAAAACCAACACAGTGGGAAAACAAACCTTGTGGGAAAACCAACCTTGCGGGAAAACCAACCTTGGGGGAAAACAAACCTTGTGAGAAAACAAACCTTGTGAGAAAACAAACCTTGTGGGAAAACCAACCTTATGGGGAAACAAACCCTGCGGGAAAACCAACCTTGTGGGAAAACCAACCTTGCGGTAAAGCGAACCTTTTGGGAAAACCAACACAGTGGGAAAACAAACCTTGTGAGAAAATAATCCTTGTGGGAAAACAAACCTTGTGGGGAAACAAACCTTGTGGGAAAACAAACCCTGCGGGAAAACCAACCTTGTGGGAAAACCAACCTTGTGGGGAAACAAACCTTTCGGGAAAACTAACCTTGTGGGAAAACAAACCCTGCGGGAAAACCAACCTTGTGGGAAAACAAACCTTGTGGGAAAGCGAACCTTTTGGGAAAACCATCACAGTGGGAAAACAAACCTTGTGAGAAAACAATCCTTGTGGGCAAACAAACCTTGTGGGGAAACAAACCTTGTGGGGAAACAAACCTTGTGGGAAAACTAACCTTTTGGGAAAACAAACCCTGCGGGAAAACCAGCCTTGTGGGAAAAAAAACCTTGTGGGAAAACAAACCTTGTGGGAAAACAAACCTTGTGGGAAAACAAACCTTATGGGGAAACAATCCTTGTGGGAAAACCAACCTTTTGAGAAAACTAACCTTGTGGGAAAACCAACCTTGTGGGAAAACCAACCTAGAGGAAAAACAAATCTTGAGGGAAAAAAAACCTTGTGGGAAAACAAACCTTGTGGGGGAACAAACCCTGCGGGAAAACCAACCTTGTGGGAAAACAAACCTTGTGAGAAAACAAACCTTGTGGGGAAACAAACCTAGTGGGAAAACAAACCTTGTGAGAAAACAATCCTTGTGGGAAAACCAACCTTGCGGGAAAGCGAACCTTGCGGGAAAGCGAACCTTTTGGGAAAACCAACACAGTGGGAAAACAAACCTTGTGAGAAAACAATCCTTGTGGGAAAACAAACCTTGTGGGGAAACAAACCTTGTGGGGAAACAGACCTTGTGGGAAAACTAACCTTGTGGGAAAACAAACCTTGCGGGAAAACTAACCTTGTGGGAAAACAAACCCTGCGGGAAAACCAACCTTGTGGGAAAACCAACCTTGTGGGGAAACAAAACTTTCGGGAAAACCAACCTTGTGGGAAAACAAACCTTGTGGGAAAAGAAACCCTGTGGGAAAACAAACCTTGTGGGAAAACCAACCTAGTGGGAAAAACAACCTAGTGGGAAAACAAACCTTGTGAGAAAACAAACCTTGTGGGAAAACCAACCTTATGGGGAAAGCAACCCTGCGGGAAAACCAACCTTGTGGGAAAACCAACCTTGTGGGAAAACCAACCTTGTGGGAAAGCGAACCTTTTGGGAAAACCAACACAGTGGGAAAACAAACCTTGTGGGAAAACCAACCTTGCGGGAAAACCAACCTTGGGGGAAAACAAACCTTGTGAGAAAACAAACCTTGTGAGAAAACAAACCTTGTGGGAAAACCAACCTTATGGGGAAACAAACCCTGCGGGAAAACCAACCTTGTGGGAAAACCAACCTTGCGGTAAAGCGAACCTTTTGGGAAAACCAACACAGTGGGAAAACAAACCTTGTGAGAAAATAATCCTTGTGGGAAAACAAACCTTGTGGGGAAACAAACCTTGTGGGAAAACAAACCCTGCGGGAAAACCAACCTTGTGGGAAAACCAACCTTGTGGGGAAACAAACCTTTCGGGAAAACTAACCTTGTGGGAAAACAAACCCTGCGGGAAAACCAACCTTGTGGGAAAACAAACCTTGTGGGAAAGCGAACCTTTTGGGAAAACCATCACAGTGGGAAAACAAACCTTGTGAGAAAACAATCCTTGTGGGCAAACAAACCTTGTGGGGAAACAAACCTTGTGGGGAAACAAACCTTGTGGGAAAACTAACCTTTTGGGAAAACAAACCCTGCGGGAAAACCAGCCTTGTGGGAAAAAAAACCTTGTGGGAAAACAAACCTTGTGGGAAAACAAACCTTGTGGGAAAACAAACCTTATGGGGAAACAATCCTTGTGGGAAAACCAACCTTTTGAGAAAACTAACCTTGTGGGAAAACCAACCTTGTGGGAAAACCAACCTAGAGGAAAAACAAATCTTGAGGGAAAAAAAACCTTGTGGGAAAACAAACCTTGTGGGAAAGACAACCTTATGGGAAAACCAAACCTTGTGAGAAAACAAACCTTGTGGGAAAACAAACCTTGTGGGGGAACAAACCCTGCGGGAAAACCAACCTTGTGGGAAAACCAACCTTGTGGGGAAACAAACCTTTCGGGAAAACCAACCTTGTGGGAAAACAAACCTTGTGGGAAAACAAACCTTGTGGGGAAACAAACCTTGCGGGAAAACCAACCTTGGGGGAAAACAAACCTTGTGGGGAAACAAACCTAGTGGGAAAACAAACCTTGTGAGAAAACAATCCTTGTGGGAAAACAAACCTTGTGGGAAAACAAACCTTGTGGGGAAACAAACCTAGTGGGAAAACAAACCTTGTGAGAAAACATCCTTGTGGGAAAACAAACCTTGTGGGGAAACAAACCTTGCGGGAAAACTAACCTTGTGGGAAAACAAACCCTGCGGGAAAACCAACCTTGTGGGAAAACCAACCTTTTGGGGAAACAAACCTTTCGGGAAAACTAACCTTGTGGGAAAACAAACCCTGCGGGAAAACCAACCTTGTGGGAAAACAAACCTTGTGGGAAAACAAACCTTGTGGGAAAACAAACCTTATGGGGAAACAAACCTTGTGGGAAAACCAACCTTGTGAGAAAACTAACGTTGTGGGAAAACCAACCTTGTCGGAAAACCAACCTAGAGGAAAAACAAGTCTTGAGGGAAAACAAACCTTGTGGGAAAACAAACCTTCTGGGAAAG
This sequence comes from Branchinecta lynchi, assembly GCA_023053575.1. Lineage (NCBI taxonomy): Eukaryota > Metazoa > Arthropoda > Branchiopoda > Anostraca > Branchinectidae > Branchinecta > Branchinecta lynchi. Next base: position 8,166 of record JAKZAP010000102.1, on the reverse strand, counting down.
ACAACCTTATGGGAAAACCAAAACAGTGGGAAAACAAACCTTGTGGGAAAACAAACCTTGTGGGGAAACAAACCTTGTGGGAAAACAAACATTGTGTTAAATCAGACCTTGTGGGAAAACTATCCTTGCGGGAAAACCAACCTTGTGGGAAAACCAACCTTATGGGAAAACCAAACTTGCGGGAAAACAAACCTTGGGGGAAACAAACCTTGTGGGAAAACAAACCTTGTGGGAAAACCAACCTAGTGGGAAAAACAACCTAGTGGGAAAACAAACCTTGTGAGAAAACAAACCTTGTGGGAAAACCAACCTTATGGGGAAAGCAACCCTGCGGGAAAACCAACCTTGTGGGAAAACCAACCTTGTGGGAAAACCAACCTTGTGGGAAAGCGAACCTTGTGGGAAAGCGAACCATTTGGGAAAACCAACACAGTGGGAAAACAAACCTTGTGGGAAAACCAACCTTGCGGGAAAACCAAACTTGGGGGAAAACAAACCTTGTGAGAAAACAAACCTTGTGAGAAAACAAACCTTGTGGGAAAACCAACCTTATGGGGAAACAAACCCTGCGGGAAAACCAACCTTGTGGGAAAACCAACCTTGCGGTAAAGCGAACCTTTTGGGAAAACCAACACAGTGGGAAAACAAACCTTGTGAGAAAACAATCCTTGTGGGAAAAAAAACCTTGTGAGGAAACAAACCTTGTGGGAAAACAAACCCTGCGGGAAAACCAACCTTGTGGGAAAACCAACCTTGTGGGGAAACAAACCTTTCGGGAAAACTAACCTTGTGGGAAAACAAACCCTGCGGAAAAACCAACCTTGTGGGAAAACAAACCTTGTGGGAAAGCGAACCTTTTGGGAAAACCATCACAGTGGGAAAACAAACCTTGTGAGAATACAATCCTTGTGGGCAAACAAACCTTGTGGGGAACAAACCTTGTGGGGAAACAAACCTTGTGGGAAAACTAACCTTTTGGGAAAACAAACCCTGCGGGAAAACCAGCCTTGTGGGAAAACAAACCTTGTGGGAAAACAAACCCTGCGGGAAAACCAACCTTGTGGGAAAACAAACCTTGTGGGAAAGCGAACCTTTTGGGAAAACCATCACAGTGGGAAAACAAACCTTGTGAGAATACAATCCTTGTGGGCAAACCAACCTTGTGGGAAAACAAACCTTGTGGGAAAACAAACCTTGTGGGAAAACAAACCTTATGGGGAAACAAACCTTGTGGGAAAACCAACCTTGTGAGAAAACTAACGTTGTGGGAAAACCAACCTTGTGGGAAAACCAACCTAGAGGAAAAACAAATCTTGAGGGAAAACAAACCTTGTGGGAAAAAAAACCTTCTGGGAAAGACAACCTTATGGGAAAACCAAAACAGTAGGAAAACCAAAACAGTAGGAAAACAAACCTTGTGGGAAAACAAACCTTGTGGGGAAACAAACCTTGTGGGAAAACAAACCTTGTGGGAAAACCAACCTAGTGGGAAAAACAACCTAGTGGGAAAACAAACCTTGTGAGAAAACAAACCTTGTGGGAAAACCAACCTTATGGGGAAAGCAACCCTGCGGGAAAACCAACCTTGTGGGAAAACCAACCTTGTGGGAAAACCAACCTTGTGGGAAAGCGAACCTTTTGGGAAAACCAACACAGTGGGAAAACCAACCTTATGGGGAAAGCAACCCTGCGGAAAAACCAACCTTGTGGGAAAACCAACCTTGCGGGAAAACCAACCTTGGGGGAAACAAACCTTGTGGGAAAACAAACCTTGTGGGAAAACCAACCTAGTGGTAAAAACAACCTAGTGGGAAAACAAACCTTGTGAGAAAACAAACCTTGTGGGAAAACCAACCTTATGGGGAAAGCAACCCTGCGGGAAAACCAACCTAGTGGGAAAACCAACCTTGTGGGAAAACCAAACTTGTGGGAAAGCGAACCTTTTGGGAAAACCAACACAGTGGGAAAACAAACCTTGTGGGAAAACCAACCTTGCGGGAAAACCAACCTTGGGGGAAAACAAACCTTGTGAGAAAACAAACCTTGTGCGAAAACAAACTTTGTGGGAAAACCAACCTTATGGGGAAACAAACCTTGCGGGAAAACCAACCTTGTGGGAAAACCAACCTTGTGGGAAAACCAACCTTGTGGGAAAACCAACCTTATGGGGAAAGCAACCCTGCGGGAAAACCAACCTTGTGGGAAAACCAACCTTATGGGGAAACAAACGTTGCGGGAAAACCAACCTTGTGGGAAAACCAACCTTGCGGTGAGAAAACAAACCTTGTGGGGAAACAAACCTAGTGGGAAAACCAACCTTGCGGGAAAGCGAACCTTGCGGGAAAGCGAACCTTTTGGGAAAACCAACACAGTGGGAAAACAAACCTTGTGAGAAAACAATCCTTGTGGGAAAACAAACCTTGTGGGAAACAAACCTTGTGGGGAAACAAACCTTGTGGGAAAACTAACCTTGTGGGAAAACAAACCTTGCGGGAAAACTAACCTTGTGGGAAAACAAACCTTGCGGGAAAACCAACCTTGTGGGAAAACCAACCTTGTGGGGAAACAAAACTTTCGGGAAAACCAACCTTGTGGGAAAACAAACCTTGTGGGAAAAGAAACCCTGTGGGAAAACAAACCTTGTGGGAAAACCAACCTAGTGGGAAAAACAACCGAGTGGGAAAACAAACCTTGTGAGAAAACAAACCTTGTGGGAAAACCAACCTTATGGGGAAAGCAACCCTGCGGGAAAACCAACCTTGTGGGAAAACCAACCTTGTGGGAAAACCAACCTTGTGGGAAAGCGAACCTTTTGGGAAAACCAACACAGTGGGAAAATATTCTTTGAGCCCAAGCTGACTTTGAAACATTTATTCAAACAATGTTTACACGGATACGTCAGCTCTGATTTTTCATCAGCGATATTTCGGCCCTTCTTGGCAAGGGTCCTCGTCAGGCTGTCAATCTTCTTGTTCAACTTCGGGGAAGGAAACAAACCTTGTGGGAAAACCAACCTTGCGGGAAAACCAACCTTGGGGGAAAACAAACCTTGTGAGAAAACAAACCTTGTGAGAAAACAAACCTTGTGGGAAAACCAACCTTATGGGGAAACAAACCCTGCGGGAAAACCAACCTTGTGGGAAAACCAACCTTGCGGTAAAGCGAACCTTTTGGGAAAACCAACACAGTGGGAAAACAAACCTTGTGAGAAAACAATCCTTGTGGGAAAACAAACCTTGTGGGGAAACAAACCTTGTGGGAAAACAAACCCTGCGGGAAAACCAACCTTGTGGGATAACCAACCTTGTGGGGAAACAAACCTTTCGGGAAAACTAACCTTGTGGGAAAACAAACCCTGCGGGAAAACCAACCTTGTGGGAAAACAAACCTTGTGGGAAAGCGAACCTTTTGGGAAAACCATCACAGTGGGAAAACAAACCTTGTGAGAAAACAATCCTTGTGGGCAAACAAACCTTGTGGGGAAACAAACCTTGTGGGGAAACAAACCTTGTGGGGAAACAAACCTTGTGGGAAAACTAACCTTTTGGGAAAACAAACCCTGCGGGAAAACCAGCCTTGTGGGAAAACAAACCTTGTGGGAAAACAAACCTTGTGGGAAAACAAACCTTGTGGGAAAACAAACCTTATGGGGAAACAATCCTTGTGGGAAAACCAACCTTGTGAGAAAACTAACCTTGTGGGAAAACCAACCTTGTGGGAAAACCAACCTAGAGGAAAAACAAATCTTGAGGGAAAAAAAAACTTGTGGGAAAACAAACCTTGTGGGAAAGACAACCTTATGGGAAAACCAAACCTTGTGAGAAAACAAACCTTGTGGGAAAACAAACCTTGTGGGGGAACAAACCCTGCGGGAAAACCAACCTTGTGGGAAAACCAACCTTGTGGGGAAACAAACCTTTCGGGAAAACCAACCTTGTGGGAAAACAAACCTTGTGGGAAAACAAACCTTGTGGGGAAACAAACCTTGCGGGAAAACCAACCTTGGGGGAAAACAAACCTTGTGGGGAAACAAACCTAGTGGGAAAACAAACCTTGTGAGAAAACAATCCTTGTGGGAAAACAAACCTTGTGGGAAAACAAACCTTGTGGGGAAAGAAACCTGGTGGGAAAACAAACCTTGTGAGAAAACATCCTTGTGGGAAAACAAACCTTGTGGGGAAACAAACCTTGCGGGAAAACTAACCTTGTGGGAAAACAAACCCTGCGGGAAAACCAACCTTGTGGGAGAACCAACCTTTTGGGGAAACAAACCTTTCGGGAAAACTAACCTTTTGGGAAAACAAACCCTGCGGGAAAACCAACCTTGTGGGAAAACAAACCTTGTGGGAAAACAAACCTTGTGGGAAAACAAACCTTATGGGGAAACAAACCTTGTGGGAAAACAACCTTGTGAGAAAACTAACGTTGTGGAAAACCAACCTTGTGGGAAAACCAACCTAGAGGAAAAACAAATCTTGAGGGAAAACAAACCTTGTGGGAAAACAAACCTTCTGGGAAAGACAACCTTATGGGAAAACCAAAACAGTGGGAAAACAAACCTTGTGGGAAAACAAACCTTGTGGGGAAACAAACCTTGTGGGAAAACAAACATTGTGTTAAATCAGACCTTGTGGGAAAACTATCCTTGCGGGAAAACCAACCTTCTGGGAAAACCAACCTTATGGGAAAACCAACCTTGCGGGAAAACCAACCTTGGGGTAAACAAACCTTGTGGGAAAACAAACCTTGTGGGAAAACCAACCTAGTGGGAAAAACAACCTAGTGGGAAAACAAACCTTGTGAGAAAACAAACCTTGTGGGAAAACCAACCTTATGGGGAAAGCAACCCTGCGGGAAAACCAACCTTGTGGGAAAACCAACCTTGTGGGAAAACCAACCTTGTGGGAAAGCGAACCTTGTGGGAAAGCGAACCTTTTGGGAAAACCAACACAGTGGGAAAACAAACCTTGTGGGAAAACCAACCTTGCGAGAAAACCAACCTTGGGGGAAAACAAACCTTGTGAGAAAACAAACCTTGTGAGAAAACAAACCTTGTGGGAAAACCAACCTTATGGGGAAACAAACCCTGCGGGAAAACCAACCTTGTGGGAAAACCAACCTTGCGGTAAAGCGAACCTTTTGGGAAAACCAACACAATGGGAAAACAAACCTTGTGAGAAAACAATCCTTGTGGGAAAACAAACCTTGTGAGGAAACAAACCTTGTGGGAAAACAAACCCTGCGGGAAAACCAACCTTGTGGGAAAACCAACCTTCTGGGGAAACAAACCTTTCGGGAAAACTAACCTTGTGGGAAAACAAACCCTGCGGAAAAACCAACCTTGTGGGAAAACAAACCTTGTGGGAAAGCGAACCTTTTGGAAAAACCATCACAGTGGGAAAACAAACCTTGTGAGAATACAATCCTTGTGGGCAAACAAACCTTGTGGGGAAACAAACCTTGTGGGGAAACAAACCTTGTGGGAAAACTAACCTTTTGGGAAAACAAACCCTGCGGGAAAACCAGCCTTGTGGGAAAACAAACCTTGTGGGAAAACAAACCCTGTGGGAAAACCAACCTTGTGGGAAAACAAACCTTGTGGGAAAGCGAACCTTTTGGGAAAACCATCACAGTGGGAAAACAAACCTTGTGAGAATACAATCCTTGTGGGCAAACCAACCTTGTGGGAAAACAAACCTTGTGGGAAAACAAACCTTGTGGGAAAACAAACCTTATGGGGAAACAAACCTTGTGGGAAAACCAACCTTGTGAGAAAACTAACGTTGTGGGAAAACCAACCTTGTGGGAAAACCAACCTAGAGGAAAAACAAATCTTGAGGGAAAACAAACCTTGTGGGAAAACAAACCTTCTGGGAAAGACAACCTTATGGGAAAACCAAAACAGTAGGAAAACAAACCTTGTGAGAAAACAAACCTTGTGGGAAAACAAACCTTGTGGGGAAACAAACTTTGTGGGAAAACAAACCTTGTGGGAAAACCAACCTAGTGGGAAAAACAACCTAGTGGGAAAACAAACCTTGTGAGAAAACAAACCTTGTGGGAAAACCAACCTTATGGGGCCTGCGGGAAAACCAACCTTGTGGGAAAACCAACCTTGTGGGAAAACCAACCTTGTGGGAAAGCGAACCTTTTGGGAAAACCAACACAGTGGGAAAACCAACCTTATGGGGAAAGCAACCCTGCGGGAAAACCAACCTTGTGGGAAAACCAACCTTGCGGGAAAACCAACCTTGGGGGAAACAAACCTTGTGGGAAAACAAACCTTGTGGGAAAACCAACCTAGTGGTAAAAACAACCTAGTGGGAAAACAAACCTTGTGAGAAAACAAACCTTGTGGGAAAACCAACCTTATGGGGAAAGCAACCCTGCGGGAAAACCAACCTTGTGGGAAAACCAACCTTGTGGGAAAACCAACCTTGTGGGAAAGCGAACCTTTTGGGAAAACCAACACAGTGGGAAAACAAACCTTGTGGGAAAACCAACCTTGCGGGAAAACCAACCTTGGGGGAAAACAAACCTTGTGAGAAAACAAACCTTGTGCGAAAACAAACTTTGTGGGAAAACCAACCTTATGGGGAAACAAACCCTGTGGGAAAACCAACCTTGTGGGAAACCAACCTTGTGGGAAAACCAACCTTATGGGGAAAGCAACCCTGCGGGAAAACCAACCTTGTGGGGAAACCAACCTTATGGGGAAACAAACCCTGCGGGAAAACCAACCTTGTGGGAAAACCAACCTTGCGGTAAAGCGAACCTTTTGGGAAAACCAACACAGTGGGAAAACAAACCTTGTGAGAAAACAATCCTTGTGGGAAAACAAACCTTGTGGGGAAACAAACCTTGTGGGAAAACAAACCCTGCGGGAAAACCAACCTTGTGGGAAAACCAACCTTGTGGGGAAACAAACCTTTCGGGAAAACTAACCTTGTGGGAAAACAAACCCTGCGGGAAAACCAACCTTGTGGGAAAACAAACCTTGTGGGAAAGCGAACCTTTTGGGAAAACCATCACAGTGGGAAAACAAACCTTGTGAGAATACAATCCTTGTGGGCAAACAAACCTTGTGGGGAAACAAACTTTGTGGGGAAACAAACCTTGTGGGAAAACTAACCTTTTGGGAAAACAAACCCTGCGGGAAAACCAGCCTTGTGGGAAAGCAAACCTTGTGGGAAAACAAACCTTGTGGGAAAACAAACCTTGTGGGAAAACAAACCTTATGGGGAAACAAACCTTGTGGGAAAACCAACCTTGTGAGAAAACTAACCTTCTGGGAAAACCAACCTTGTGGGAAAACCACCCTAGAGGAAAAACAAATCTTGAGGGAAAACAAACCTTGTGGGAAAACAAACCTTGTGGGAAAGACAACCTTATGGGAAAACCAAAACAGTGGGAAAACAAACCTTGTGAGAAAACAAACCTTGTGGGAAAACAAACCTTGTGGGGAAACAAACCCTGCGGGAAAACCAACCTTGTGGGAAAACCAACCTTGTGGGGAAACAAACCTTTCGGGAAAACCAACCTTGTGGGAAAACAAACCTTGTGGGAAAACAAAACTTGTGGGGAAACAAACCTTGCGGGAAAACCAACCTTGGGGGAAAACAAACCTTGTGGGGAAACAAACCTAGTGGGAAAACAAACCTTGTGAGAAAACAATCCTTGTGGGAAAACAAACCTTGTGGGAAAACAAACCTTGCGGGAAAACTAACCTTGTGGGAAAACAAACACTGCGGGAAAACCAACCTTGTGGGAAAACCAACCTTTTGGGGAAACAAACCTTTCGGGAAAACTAACCTTGTGGGAAAACAAACCCTGCGGGAAAACCAACCTTGTGGGAAAACAAACCTTGTGCGAAAAGAAACTTTGTGGGAAAACCAACCTTATGGGGAAACAAACCCTGTGGGAAAACCAACCTTGTGGGAAAACCAACCTTGTGGGAAAACCAACCTTATGGGGAAAGCAACCCTGCGGGAAAACCAACCTTGTAGGAAAACCAACCTTATGGGGAAACAAACCCTGCGGGAAAACCAACCTTGTGGGAAAACCAACCTTGTGGGGAAACAAACCTTTCGGGAAAACTAACCTTGTGGGAAAACAAACCCTGCGGGAAAACCAACCTTGTGGGAAAACAAACCTTGTGGGAAAGCG